>CM026216.1:21819626-22092126 GCA_014839995.1 Xenentodon cancila
TCATCCTCAAGATGGATCAAATGGCACAGTCCACCGAAGGGCTGGGTTGGAGCAGTGAGCAGAGCAGTGGTATATCTGCCTGGGCTGGGATGGGTCAGGTGGTAATGGTTGGAGGCGGGGGAAAGCAACATCGCCTTTGTTGCAGATGTTATTAGGAAACACTCTTCAACTAAGACGATGACACTTTCTTTTTCTTGCTCCATCACTTCACTCCTGCAGATAAACAGAATCTTTCTTCAGTCTCCACAGCCACTTTTTCCTCTGAATGTAGCTAATAGTTCCTTTGTTTAATCAAGTGATCAATAGCAGCAATGTGTTGTGCCAGATGCTTTTTAATATTGCATCCCACTTTCTTCAAGAACACGCTCACCCCAATCCAGTTTTCTTTCAAGACGTTGCTCAAAAATGATTCCCCGCATTCATTCTTTTACAGATATACATGCATAGTTTTTTTAATTTTACATGTAAATGTTTCAAACATGTGCATCCTAATCTGTACATTAGCAACAGCTTCTTGAAGTTTCTCCATTATTTTTTTTTATCTTTGCTTTGAAAGGAAAGTTGAAAGTCACCCTTTTCTCAGTTTGTCAGTTTCTTGCAGTTGTCTATCTAGTCTGACCCAACACCAGCCAGTATTTGTCAGTTTGAAGTGAAATGTCCTTTGCTGCTGTCAGAGCCTTAGCCATTTTGCTTTTTTGTCCTTTGTTCATGTCTTTTCTAGTGTTTTTTTTTCCCCCCATTTCTCCAGATCGCTGCTTTCATTTGAGCCCCTCCAAATGTTACTTTTGTACAAAATGTAGTAAATCTAGGTACTTCTAAAGTCCTAAACCTAAGCAGGAGAGGACATTATGTTAATTCAATCACGTTGAAACTGAAAGCCACCCTTTTGCCCTTTTGTCAATTTGTCACTTTCTTGCAGTTGCCTGTCTTGTCTGACCCAACAAGAGTCAGTATTTGTCAGTTTCAAGTGAAAAGCACTTTGTTGTTGTCGTGGTCTTAGACATTTGTCCCCTTTGTCCTTTGATCAAGTCTTTCTGGCTCTTGTTTTTTTTGTTTGTTTTTTTTTTTTGACTTTTTTCTACTTTCCCTGACCAGAATGACATCTTCAAAATGTTGTCAAAAGTGGTCAAACATATTTTACAATAAAGCAGTCATGGCTACCACTGATGAACAGAATAAAACTCTATATGTTTTAATTGGCTTAACTATGCACATTCTTACAAATTGTGTTTATTAAACTAAACTCAAAATAACTTAAATGATCATGGACATGTGTAAGCCTGATGTCGTCTTCTGTCAAAGGAAAGTCAATCAAGGATAATCTATCCTGCAGGGCGGACCCATATGGTTTCAGCCAGTGATGACTTGTAAATAAAGATAAATCGTAAATAAACCAAATATGTGGCATTCCTTAAAGAGTCCTCTGATTTATTTTGTGTGTGTGTGTGTGTGTGTGTGTGTGTGTGTGTGTGTGTGTGTGTGTGTGTGTGTGTGTGTGTGTGTGTGTGTGTGTGTGGTGCATTATATAGTGACATTTAAATTACAACATCATACAATCACAACACGTTAAACACTTTTTAAATGTAAAATTATGTAAAGCCACACATTCAAGCGATTTGGGCCATAAACATAGCAATATCTTGACTTCTGAGTTCTGAATTAACAGAGAATTGTCCCTGATATTTTAAAGATAATAATTTACAGTCCTGAGGATTGTACGGATGGCCATAACTGGCTTCGGTCTGGAAGGGTCCAAGGCTAAATGACTGCAGCCTACATAGGATCCTACATTGGACCCACACTTCAGGTAAGGTGTCCTTCAGAACTGATTAGCTTTTGCTGGACCTCTGCTGGGACAAAGTCATAGGGACTACAAACCTGTGGTCAATTGTTGTGTCGGCACTGAAATAGCATCTGAAACCCTTGACCCTTGACGAACCAATGAATCCAGTGCTGTGGTCATTTCTGATGTTGGCCTTGAAGCAAAGTTTGAAATGGGATGTCACGCTGCAGACCTCCTGCAGAAGCTCCACAGCTCCTCAGCTGTGGCTCAGCTGAAGGAGCTGAGATGACTGTGACAAATCTCCAGAAGATTTAATTTACCGTGTCCCGCTGGACTTCCACCAGTCCTCATTTTTATCTCAAACTGTATTTGTTTCTAAGGAAGTTTCAACGGTAACATCAGAAATGAGGATTCTTATTCCACCTGTTTGCCCATTTTTGGATTAACCAGTGTCAGGTGGTATCCTCCCCTGTAAGTATGATGCTCTCCCAGCTCTACCCCGTCCAAAAAAGAAGAAAAAAGGCTTCAAAGCAACTTCTCAGGTATTGTTCATCTTATACACTGTGGTTTTGCCCTTTCACTGAAAGAGGTAAAAGTCTGTTTTCACCATAGTATTCCCATGGTTGGTGCCTCATAGCCCCAATTTATAATCGCGTACGTCTTTTCCTTACAAGATTTTCTGTTGCAAAGGCATTTCAAAACAAAGGTGGTCACTTAAAAGATCTGATTTCTCATGTGACAGTTTTGACTGAACATTCATGGTAATGTAGTAAAACCAATTACCCAAGTTATTAAACCAACAGACAGATCTTGCGAAAACACCCACAACTGCTGCTGATACTTGAAAGTAATTGCAGACATTACTTATTTAAAAATAATGTCTCCAACTGCTCCCATTATGATGTTATGGAAGATTATTGTTTACAGCCCAAATGATATTGTTAAATGTTTAAGGTATTATGAAACAACAAATGCGTTGAATGTTTTTGTGTAACCCTTGAGACGTGCCTGCATCTTAATCAATACTGTCTCATTTTTCAGCCTGCTGCGGAAGGATTTATGAAAACGGTTAATTGCTTCGTGATGTTCTGATCTTGTAACCACATTTTAGTTGAAGACGGGTCATAAAGGTTCAAACTCCAATTCCAGACAGGTTTCATACAGAAATTGACTTGAAAACTCAATGGGTGCTCCAATAGTCGTAACTGCCAGTTCATCTGTAATTTCTGCATGTCTCGTCGAGATGCAACAACGTTTTTTTTCTTTTTATCCTGAGGCTTATCTGGTTATACCCACATTCTCCACCTGCCTGTCCTTGTCATCTCCAGTCGAGGCAGTTGTCTACACATTTATTTACTTTCTACATCCTGCTTCTGTTATCCTGCTTTTGAACTCGTCTTTCATCTCTCACAGCTGTTAGTCCAGTTACCCCGGATGTCATTCAGCAGCTACTCTTATCAGTTTTAGAATAAGAATTTCTGTAAAAATGGTATTTAAAATGATTCTTTAAACTTTAAAATAGCAAATTCAGTCATGATATGTCTGTTCTGAAAAACTCTTGCCAAAATGAGAGCTTAAGGTCCTTTGATTTCTGCTCTGAATACAAGATTAAAAAAAAGAGGCTCTTATGTATGGAGGGCATGTTTTGTTTTATATTCTAGTAAAATCACAACATGAAATGTCCAGAAGACAAAGTCTACTACCATCATTCTTAAGTGCTTTCATACAGTGAGAGGTCCATCTGCATTGAGGGTTCATTAACACATCTGAATTATTTATTCATTTTGTTTCAGCTTATTGAACTTTTCCAAGTACAGCCAAGAGTCCTACAAGTCACTTGGCAGAAAGTAAACAAAACACATATACACGAACATGCACAAAAGGGGTTATGTGGGTAAAAAGAAATGACAGCTGTAGGGTGGTCATACACTATTCAGTATTACGTGTATGAATAATACACTGTCTCCTTAACAGCCCTGTGGTGGTGGGTGAGCTTATGAAGCATGACCGAGTGGACTTCTGGGTTGCTTCCACTTGAGATGCATCAAAATACCTTCAAATGTACCAAATGTTGTCCAAAAGACATGCAGCATTGTTGGCACATCAGTTTATGTGTGTGTAGTCCAACAACTCTCTCCTGGTTATGCCCCTTCCCCCATCTTGTGACTGAAACAGCAATTTCCTGAACTGTGAAATGCTCCACTACATCTGCCAGCAAGGTTTGTCTGGTTAGGCTGTTTGATGCTGGGAAGTTGTGGGTTTACTGGACTGTTGTGGATCAAATGCTGTTAAGGAGAGTGGTGAAATGTGAGACGAAGCAAACGGCTGTAAAATCTTCGCTCCAGTTTTCCATAAATCTCAATAAGGCTGATGTCTGTTATGATGATTATTATTTATAAGAAAAAAAAAAGTTACTGCTGCTACAGATTGACACTATTAAGTCTTAATCAATTAAATTATTACAATTAAATTTCAAATATGCAACTTTTCTATTGGTCCAAGTCATATTTACAACTCAGGGTGTTTTCCTTTTTGAGGTCTCTCTCTTTCTCTTGGGGTTCCCCAAGGGTCCATTTTGAGCCCATTAGTATTTTCCTTGTGCAAGCTAGATTATTGTTTATTACTCCCTGTATGTGGCATCAGAGCAATAATATCTTTTTAATTTCCTGTTGACATAAAAGGCTGCAACTCCACTTTTAGTTGGAACAAATGTTTATTTTTGAAAGGTTTTAAAGGGGCTAGCACCACCCGATGCCCTATGCCTCTGACAGAGCACTGAAGGTGTCCAAACAGACGGTCCTTGATGTTGCCAGATCAAGACTCACACCGGATTTGCAGGTGACTGGGCTTTTTCAGTGGCTGCCCCCAGTCCCTGGAGCAGTTCACATATTCAAATAAGATCTGCTTACAAAGATCTATTTCTACATACTGGCTTTCAGTTTAAGCTGTGACAGCTTGTTTACATTTAGTTGTTTTTCATTGTTTTATCTGATGTGTATTGTATACATATGTCTTTTTTTTCTAAAATATTGAAATGGTTTAGCTTTCCACTTTAAACATATGATCAGTTAAATGTTTTGTCTCCCTAGAAATGTAACTGTTTTGGGCGGACACAGACCAAAGCAAATGTGACTGGTCCACTTGGCTGCTTTCCATTTACTAATGCATATTTACCTCTACCATTTTGTCTTTGACATTTTCAAGTCAGATAGAAAGATATGTTGTTGTAAAAGTGGTTAATGTTTCCTTTGTGCTCCACATTTATAAGCTCCAACTCACAAGAGATGCTTAATTTGCTACGTTGCCGTGCGGCGTTCCAGAAAAGAAGAAAGTCAACAACAGGAAGCTCAGTGCTGAAGAAAATAACCTGCACTGCCATCTAGCTTCTGGTGGTGTAATTAGACAGTGACACACAAAGAATAAACATTTTACCAAAACATGTTTCCTTTGTCAGCTACGGTCATAGTTGCTACATAGTTCATTGTGTGTGTGTGTGTGTGTGTGTGTGTGTGTGTGTGTGTGTGTGTGTGTGTGTGTGTGTGTATATTTATATATATATATATATATATATATATATATATATATATATATATACTTTTTTTTCTGAGTTCTTTATTTGTTTGCTGGTAAGTAAAATTTTATGTTAATGCAATATTATGTTAAGTATTACCATCTTAGGGGCCCCTTCTTCCTATATTAATTTCTAAAGGCAAGATGGGTTTTAATTTCCCCCTGCAGCCTGTCACTTTATCTACCTCAAGTAGATTTTCATTAAAAGCTGAAAAAGAAAAAAATCATCTACCTCTGTGTTATGGTGTCTAATCCAAAAAACTGTATATTGAGCTGTTGTCAAAAGCTGTTTTGGATTTAAAGGCTCTTCAGTTGAATTTGCATGACTGCACTGGAGACTTCATCAAGAACACAAAGAAAACCGTCTGACTAAAACACACGTCTGCCTCCTGCCCATCCCAGACAAAAAGTCACATGGTCTGTAAATGGAAGCCTCTCTCCTCTACTTCTTCAGTGTGAGTTACATCACATTGCATTAGCACCCTGCTTTACTGCCTCCATTGTGCTCAGTGTGAAAGCTATAATTTACAGCAGAATAACATAAACTAGTTGAACCGTCTCCTGCATTGATTGAAAGCTTCTACAGAATCAACTTTGTCGGAGCGCCGCATTGTGAGGATAACAGCTCTTCTGTCTTCCATTTCTGCACAATATTCAGGTCTGAGATCCAAATAGATGGTTGAGCAACCATGGAGACGGAAGGGAAAAAGTTGGTGTATGAACTTTCTCATTTTCTTTTTAGTGCTTGTGCACCACTAAAGCGTCAGTGTTTATTAACCATAATTTTTTAATCACCGACTTAAAGGTCGTTTAATGTTTATGCTGAATATTAAATGCATAATTACTTTTTTTTTTTTTTTTTTAAACCCCTCATCCCTGCTGTGTACCTTCCACATTGGTGTGGGCTTGTCATAATAATGGGAGAGGCCATGGGGAGGCATTCTGAGGCGGCTTTAAGATGTTATTTGTGGCAACAGAAGTGTGCAAGTCTCATTTTCTCAACTTGCAATCTGTTTTCTGTTATTTATCAGGAGAGGCAGGTAACTGAGATGGTTGCCGTTTACACTTGAAGGGACAGCTTTGACACGTGGTCAGATTGAACACCAATAACTAGAACTGCTTTGTATCCACTAAAGTTACAACAGACACGACTGCAAACGGTTCAATCTTTATCTCAAACAGTGACGTCTCCTCAAGTGTACATCATCGCTTGGGCTAGAATTTTTCTGCCTCCAATCCAGCTCTCATCTCTGCGATTGAACTTTACTTGTGTGTTTTCATCCCTGTTAGGTTTCTGCCTAGTTGATCCTCTCTTCAGTTTTTTCTGTGCTGCCCCACTGCAGCTCATTGTCCCATTAACGTCAGCCTGTCAGGAGAGATGGGAGTCGCTGCTGGGTCTTGTGCTGCTTGGCCCGGCCATGCGTCTGTAATCATTCTGGCTGTAGCTTTGCTGATTGGTGCTCTTGTGTCGGGCTCTGCTGTAGGTGAGTGATCAGCTGTTCTCTTGGATACACAAGTCTGCTGTTGATCAATTGCCCCATTAATCCAGCAGCAGAATGGATAATGCACAGGGGATGCACACACCAACACAGTGACAAAGCCATGTTCCCACTTCTTGTAAAACAGCCCCTGAGGTTGTTTGTAAGGGCCAAAAAAAGTCTTACATGGATGACATCCTCTCCAACCATTTGCATAATGTGGTACCTATTTTAGAGATGAATATTACCTTGCAACAATAGAAGCATTGCTTTCATTCTGCTGATGCCCAAGGGTATAATGCACTGGAGCTAACGAAGCAATTGTTCAATCCACATAGGAAATTATCAACTTGGAACTAAATTGATTTCTGTGAAGGTTTCTTTTAAATGTCAATACAAAACTTGCAATTACAACCAGCCACTTCAGCTGTTTTGACAGTGTAAACAATGCAGACATGAAACGTGCATAGCCAGGGCTGGACGGGGTCTAAAACGAAATCCGCCATGGCATTTGACCAGGTCATCACCAGCCATACATAAACTGCCATCTGATGGTTCAAAATGTAGTTTTATTGTCACTATAAGGATGGGAAATGTCTGAGTAATCCCAGTGTAGAAATGCGAACACTTAATGCAATTTATATTTGGGTGAACAAGGTCAGGAAGAGTACTACTATTAACATCTCACAGTATGTTTAGGGCTTCGGGGGTTGAATATTAATATCATACAGATTGTATGTGTGTAAATAAAATCCTTTTTAAATCTCTGTACCTGTGTGTGTGTGTGTGTGTGTGTGTGTGTGTGTGTGTGTGTGTGTGTGTGTGTGTGTGTGTGTGTGTGTGTGTGTGTGTGTGTGTGTGAGAGAGATTAAAACCAATGGGGATAGGCAAAAATAAATATAAAATATTTTGTTAATGTGACTTACAAAAAGGGTACAATACATCAGAGTTTGTGTGTAGCATTTACAGCCTGGTTAGAGTTGGGTGGATGTTAAAGGTCTTCTGCCTTTCATTCAATCTGTTTACATCTGTTGAAAATGTACTTAACAATTTTATATTAACTATTAAAAAAAACGATTACATTCTGGTGTGTATCTGATATAAATAGGTTGATGCTAAACATGTTTGGGGTACGCAGACATTTTGCATGAATAAGGTGTTGCGCAGTCCTATGAAGGGCAACATGTTTGTTTTTGTGTAAATAAGTAATACATATGTATCCGTTTGAATCTTAATACTAGAAATCCCCACAAACAATAAAAGGACTTCTTTTTTTTTTTTTTCCATTGTGTCATATGAAGCCAGATGAAACAGAAACATCAGCCAAACTTCAGGCATGACTTCAGGACTTCAAGGACTGGATGTCCACTAATGTATTGCTCCTAAATTCTGATAAAACAGAGGTTGTTGTTTGTGGTCCCAAACACCTCAGGACGGGATTAGATGGTGTTGCGATGGCTTCCAGTACAACTGTGAGAAACCTTGGTGTTATTTTCAATCAGGATTTGTCATTTAAACAGCATATTATTCAGGCGTAAGACAGCGTTTTTCTATCTCTGTAATATTGCAAAGATTAGGAGCATCCTCTCCGAGAGTGATGCAGAAAAATGAATTTACGCGTTTGTAACTTCTAGACTAGATTACTGTAATGGATTATTAGCTGGATGTCCAAGTAATTCTCTGAATATCCTCCAGCTGATCCAAATTGAAGCAGCAATTTGATGCTGACAGGAATCAACAAGAGTTCGCTTCCCTCCATTGGCTCCTCGTAAAAGTCAGAATCCAATTTAAAGTTCTGTTACTTGTGTTTAAAGTCCTAAACGTCCAAACTCCTGGTTATCTACAAGACCTGAAAATGTCAAATGTTCCTAGCAGAGTTCTCCGTTCTCAGAGTGCAGGTTTACTCGTAGTTCCTAGAGGATCCAAATGTAGATTTGAAGGACGAGTCTTCTGCTATCAGGAACCATCACTATGGAACCAACTTCCAGTTTGGGTGAAGGAGGCTGGCACCACCTCCACCTTTAAAACCAAACGTTAAATTTTTCTGTTTATAAGTTGCTGTAAAATGTAGTGTGTTAGGACCAGTCGTCACAGCTGCAGCTGCAGGACCAGACTGGAGCAGCTGGTCTTCAACACAGCTTCATCCTGGATCTGCTGCTGTAGACCTGCTGCAGGGGGACCCCAACATGATCCACTGACTGGTGCCCCTCACCTCCTCTGTAGGGGCACCACTTTTGTGCTGGTCTGCCCCCTCTGTTTCTCTTTTCATTATCATAATTGTGCTCCATTGTTCTTGTAGTTTGTTGTGCTGTTATTCCGCCTCTTTTTCTCTTTCGTACACGTTTGCAGACCAGAACCTCAGGAGCTGCATGCTGCCCTGCAGTCCCACCCTCTGACCATCCCAGTGTTCACCTCCACCAGTCTGTGTAGATGTTTCTGTTGGATACCTGCTGACATCCTGACCTGCAGTCCCACCTTCTGACCACCTCAGTGTCTGCTGTCTGCACCTGTTTATATAGTCGTTTCTGTAGTCCACCAACTAACCATGTATTAGTATATATATATACAGTGAAGTCTTAGCTGCTGACGGATAGTTGTACTTATGTATCTTGTCTTTTGTACCTTTGAAAGCGTTTCTGTTTCTGATCTCTCTTTTCCTGCTCTACCCAGCTGGCTTATGAACCAGGTCCTGATCCAGGTTTCTTCCCGCTTAAAGGGGAGTTTATCTCTGGCACTGTTTGGCTTAACACTAGGGGAGTTTTTACCTGCTGTTGTTTATGTAATAATTGCTCAGGGGTCATGTTCTGGGTCTCTGGAAAGCGACTACATACAACTTGTACTGTAATACGTGCTATATAAATAAAATTGAATTAAATTGAATCATATTCTACGCTCCCACCCTCACCTATGGCCATGAACTCTGGGTAATGACTGAAGGGACAAGAACGCAGATACAAGACGTGTTCCAGGCATGTCCCACCGGGAGGAGACTCAGGACATGCTGGAGAGACTATGTCTCTCGGCTGGCTTGGGAACGCCTCGGGTTCCCCCCGGAAGAGCTAGCGGAAGTGTCTGGGGTGAAGGAGATCTGGGCATCCCTACTTAGACTTTTGCCACTGCGACCCGACGCCAGATAAGCGGATGAAGATGGATGGATGAATCATCATCTCCTGAACAGAAACAAAGTCAGAAAGAGGAACAAATAAAATTCTGTGGGTAACAAGATGTATTCTCCTACTGCTTTTGTAGGATTGAAGAAAGTAAATTCAAGTGGTGCAAATCATCAGCCCTTGATGAAATGATCATCAGCAGGTGTGCGGACTTATGTAAAAGCAGATATGTCCAGTGGTCTGGAGTGTTCAGGTGTGTGTTAACACAAAACCAAGAGGAAACGAGACAAGCAATGGTCTTGAAGAGCCAGTTTGTGTGGCACATACATCTGAACAGCGTTAAAAAATAATTTCCAAACCATCTACGATAACAAAAATGTTGTACTGAAAAAAAAAAAAAATCATTTAATCTTTTAGGAGCAGATGTTTAAAAACCAGGTTGCTATGATCAGAGAAAAAAAAATAAAATGAAACCAAATCTCAGACCCTACAGGCCTCAAAGAGCATTTTAAATGTGAATGCCCATAACAGCGCAATTAAAAGACTGTAAAAAGTAGGTAGACTAGTGGCCAGTGGGAAATAGTCAAATAGCCCTGATTGTCATGGTTTCCCAAACAGTCGTCGTCATCATGAACTGGTTGGGCACAAACATTTTCATGAGCTACCTCTCTCCACTTCCAGCTGTCGTGAAGTTATTCCTTACAATTATATTCCTCTTTCCTGCTTCTGTCTGCCACTCTGACCCTGAAAGTGTTTCTCCAGCACCACATTTGGCAGTATCCAACGTAACTTTTCCACTCCAACATTTATATGTGGGTTCATTTAGACACAGGAAGTGAAGAAAAAGGATGCTGCAGTGCCTAAGCTCCAGTGTGATAGTTTTTAATGTAGAAAAATAAACCTAATGGTCCCATGATAATCTGCTAATTCATGCTCCTATTATTATTAGTATTATTATTATTATTAGTATTAAGTAAAAAGAATTCACAGTAAAAATACCTATTAGGTATACCTAACAGCCAATCCACCTCTGCACCCCATGTGACATTCTTCAGGCTGCAAAAAGCTCTTCTGGTTTTCCACAACAGTGACAGCACTCATGCAGGGATCTAGTGGTAACAACTTGATTTTTAAAGATTTTCTTTTAATGCATGTCAGTTCTGAAGTGAGTTGCAATGGTAATGTTATTCATTAGGCAGATTTCATTAGACATTAAGTGCTTAAAATAAGACCTGCAAAACATGAGAAAACAAGCACTACCTACGTTCATACATTATACATGAACACATTTATTCGTAAACACACAGAAATAATAATATATACGTATCATAAAATGTGGAAATATATGTACATTCCCGAGTTTAAAATTAGTAGTCACAAATGGATGAAATTCAGCATATCAAAATATAATCACACCCCATGTGCAGATTATCCGTGTTATTCTTCAAACTGTGTAAATCAAGTTCACACACACACATAATCATTAACTGTAGGCTTGTGAGAAGGTGTTTTTGTTTGTTTGTTTGTTTGTTTTTGTGTTTGAATGCACACAGATGTCAGCAGAAACTGAGCGCATAATTCACATACTGGAATAGAATAATAACAAACCTCAATGCAAATGTTTATTTCCGTCCTTGTTTCTGTTGTGCTGGGTGTCCACATCTCTGGTTTGTAGATTTCCTGCCACCTCCCTTTTGCCCTCTCTTTTCTTGTTCACGGTGAATCTTGGTGACAGATGGCTGGTGCCGATCTGTGTATTGAGGTTCACATTAAAGTCTGTGTAAGTCTATCAAAAGAAGATCATTTTGACCAGACATCACAAGTACATTTGACTGCCCTGGTACAGGTTCCTGGAGGTCTACGGCCAAAAAGTGAAATAAAGGATGACATAAAATCCTATATAAATCTTAAGTAAATCATAGGTGCATCAAGTCAAGTGTTTCTTCCATCTTTACTTCAATGAAACCTATTTTTCTGTAGTCAAACAGGAAGGTGAGTATGTGATGAGAAGCCATCACATGAGCTTGGATTACTTGTTAAGTTGTTGAATCACTGACAATTTAAGAAAAAAGAAAAAATGAATCTGATGCAATTTTCTTGTTTTCATGAAGATAGAATAGTGATGGAAAGCTCAGACACAAAGAAATGTTTCATTGTGAAACCAGATCATGTGTTTTATTATCATTCTTTTTATTAATGCTCTCTCGCAGAACGCTGGTGTTTCTGGTCTTGCTTCTTTGTTCAGTTTGAGGTGTGTGTGTGTGTGTGTGTGTGTGTGTGTGTGTGTGTGTGTGTGTGTGTGTGTGTGTGTGTGTGTGTGTGTGTGTGTGTGTGTGTGTGTGTGTGTGTGTGCAGTGGTGTTTGCGCATGAGTATTGATGTTGTAATATGTTCATTTGGATCAGAACTTATCGTTTAAAGTGAAGACAGCTGTGGAGCTGCATCTCTGAGGTGTGGAAAGTCAAGTTGCTGTTTTCATTCCAGGAGTCTGGCAGCTTTCAAGGAAGTGGTATAACTGTCTCAATTCCCAGTCGGATAGGACTGACGGTGTGTTGAAGCAGTCAGAATCTTCCAAATACAGCCTACACTGGCACTGATATATTATTTTTCTTGTTAGTGGCTTTTTATATGGATTTATTTATTTATTTATTTATTCATTCTTTTTTTTTTTATTTATTTATTTATTTATTTATTTATTTATTTATTTATTTATTTATTTATTTATTTATTTATTTATTTATTTATTTATTTATTTATTTATTTATTTATTTATTTATTTATTTATTGTGAGGTGGTTACAAAGGAATCTTGCTGTTGAACACATCCACAGCAGTTCATTGGTGGTTTTACCTTCCTGCCTCCTCTAACTAAAGGCCTGCTGGTTACAACACACTATGAAGAACTACCTCCTACAACCAGTTGAAAGAGAACAAAACAATGCTTGTTAAAAGGATATCATGCCAAGAACTAGACAGTTGTATTTTCTTTGAAGAGGTCTAGACGGTGATGATGTTAAAAAGGGACTGAAGTGCATGTCTGTGAAGATCTGGAAGAATGTGACATGAATCAAGACTTCTGATGAGCTCAGAGCGTTCCCGTGGATTCAGCCTTTGGTGAAAAGTTGGGATGAGTTCAGCAGAAGATTGTTGAATTAATCAGGATACAGGAAAAAAAAAGGCTTACAGCCCGGGAAGTGTTTTTACTTTTGTTTTTTAAACACTGGTCAGTGGCTCCACAGACACAGTTCTGCACATCGATTTAAAAACACCATTCTTCATTGCAATCAAGCTAGAAACATGGGCGAGAATATGGATGTCATTGAATGATGGATTTTGCACACTTAAGTGTGAAATACTTTTTTTTTTCTATAGTGAACAGTCAGACCTGCTGAACCTGAATTGCAGTCAGTTTTTTCACGACTGGATGAGTGATGAAGCTGAGAGATATGTGACAGTGATCGGCAAGGATCTTCAAATCTGCCCCACTTGTTCTGTTATAACCCAACGCTTGCAAGTTAAAATATCCTCCCGTCCTACCGTGACTGTATCCTCCTGCAGCTGTTACAGTGGAAAATATTGTGTAAACCCCCTAGAATGAACTGCTTTTCTGTATTTTTTTCTTTGTATTCTTATGCTTTCCTTTTGAAGATTAATAAAGTATATTGAATAGAATTAAACTGAATTGTCTTCATCTAAGTCACAATCATAAAACCCATGAAACGTTTACAGCAGAGCAGAAAAACTGAAGGGAAGCCAAGGACTCATTACTTGAACAAAAGCTATTTGTGGTCAGTAGTTCAACATCTGAAGTCTAGTTAATTAAATGAGTTTGGAAGTGTGCTTTAGAGCTATTTCCATAAAAGCAGATGTCAGAAAATTTAAAGGGTTGAGTGTCCATCTTATATAAACCATGTCTAGCAAAAAGGAGCCCTGAAGACATATGATCACACCTGGAAAAAACAATCATTGCTGCACATCTGAGTTTTGCCAAAGAAGACCTTGGTATTCCACAAAGCTACTAGGGAGAATGTTCTGTGAAGTGGAAGGGAAAGTTGAATTATGGGAAGATACTCTGCATTATCAAGTATCAAAGGGCACAGCTTCCCAGCATCAAAACACTGTTGTTGCTGCCGTTAACTGTACTAAGAGCCTGCTGCAGCTGGTTTTGGGTTGGCCTGGAAGGGTTCAGAGGTGAAGCAAAGAAGCTGAAGCAGCTATCTTCGCTTGTTGTTGTTTGTTTTAAGGCTGCAGGCCAGGGCTCACCAGAGCACACCAGCTGCACTGTGCTCTGTCTCATCAGATTGTACTTCTGGCAGCTGGATTCACTGGATTCAACTTTCCTCTCAGATCATTTCAGGACCCCTACACGTTGAATGACTGGACCACCAACCACATCTGAAACGAGAGGTAGCGAAAGTCCAGTGGGACCTGCACGCACTTCTTCAGATTCGTGGGCACTGCCAGTGCACGTGCCACAGTGCAGGTAGACGCCAGCAGTCTCCGCCCAACGGCTGGTCCCGTTATAAAAGCACTATTTCTTTGATGTTGTAACAACTTTTAAAATAACATTCGGAGAGGTTTGATCAGAATGAATGTATATTAATATTAATTAATAAGAAGTAAGTCTAAGGTTAGTGTAAGGTAGCGGGCCTTCCCGCTCTGCATCCCTTGCTGAGGAAAAAGAAAACATATGAAGTCCCAGAGGATTTGCCCAGTTCCTCTTATACAGTCTCTGGTTGTAACATTTCCTTTCTTATCATTACGTTGTTGTTACTTATCAACCTTTTTCCAGGTAGAGGTGGAGAAAACACAAATGTTAAAAGAAAAAGACTTAACAAGCTTATTTGAGCACAAAAGAAAGGTATCTGGTATTTAAATGTATTAGGAACATGACATTTTTTTTGTCCTCAAACTGATCAAAGTAACCTTTATCTGTTTATTGGTGGTTTAGTGGTGGAAACGTCCTCATCAATAATCAGCCGGAACCGGTTCTGCTCCGGCTCCGCGGACTGCGTGAGCTCTGATAGAATAACATCCTTGTGCAGTCCATGTGACTTTTGTTTACAAGCGCTGCCTCCCTTGTAATTAGGATATGTGAATCTTAATGAACAAAACACAAATATGCAAACGATGAACCAGTACACATGCACACAAAATAAATGAATAAATAAAAAATAATCAAGTCACAAATTTGCACTTCAGTAGAAAGTATTTTTAAACACCATCATGTTTCACCTGGTAATTGTTTTTACTTTCAAGTTACGGTCCTGCTACTGCTCAGTCAAGCTGCCTGAGAGTTGCAGCATACGTCCACGTAGAAGTTATGTCTCAATCATTAATTACGAAGATAAAGCAATGCACTTGCTCATTAGCTGCAGAGTGCCTGGGTGTGCTGTTTGTTCTGCCCACTGCTGCTCCCTCCGGACGGCATCAAGGTCACTGTCTGCACGCTGAGCTCTGTTCTGCTGGCACCAGCACACTGATTGTATTCCATGAGGCCTGCGGCCACCGTGCTCAATAAAATTAGCCAATCATTACACAACAGTTCAAGCATATTGACTAAAATGGCGCACACTTTTAGGCAGTTACTGAGGTTGCCATGCTCAGTAAATTCTCCTTTATTGCTCCTCTCATTATTGACAACACATTTAAACAAAACCGCAAGAAAACCACAAAATGCAACAGAAATTGCTTTTTGTGCACCACATCTGTGCTTACACTTAGCCTGTTTGGGGGACTGACTGTCCCTGACACAAGTAAAGTAATCTATACGAAGAACAAGAAAAAAAAAAACTTGAAAAGCTGCATTCTCTCCTGAAAAGTCACAATCACCCTGTCTCTGAATCATTGTGATGATTGAGGCCAATCAGCAAAATCTGGGCTGGCCTGTTTGGTTTCCGACCCATTGTAAAGAGCACTAACCTTCCACTCAGGAGGTAGTTTTCCCCGCAGAATCATCCCACACTACACCCATGCCTAATTGTGATTTCTAAATCCTCTGCTCCTTACCTGCAGCTCAATCATGCTGAGATCATATCATCCATAAACACTGTTGCTTTGTGTGCATCTGCGGGAATGTGCCCCTTTGCCAAGTGGAAATGTTTTTCAGCTTTAAAATTACAGGCCAACGTAATAATAAAAACATAGCCAGAATTTGAAGTTGAAGCTTTGTAGTTAATTGAATTTCATGACATTCCATCCACATACATTCCATATTTTGTTCTTCTAAGCTTATCATTAAATTTAAATGATAAAATGGGGAGACAAGACAATCCTATTCTGGAAACCCTTAAAGTTTAATGATCCTAACATCATTTATTCTTCAAAACATTGGAAATCATTACTGTTACTATATCACATGAGCCAGAAAGATGTTCACACAGTTATGCTGCTGTATCAGGAGCTTCAAGAGACATGAGTTAACTGTCTCTGAAGTCTTGTACTGCAGCAGTCTCATACACTCACCAGCCACTCGGTTAGGTAAACCTAACCGAGTGGCTGGTGGGCACAAGTGTGCCATTCTCAGGAATTAATTTAAAAAGACTTGACATCAGCTCGGTTCAATTTACATGATGCATATAGTGATAAATCACAAGAAAAAGGCATCTCAATATGTCTTTGGTCTGCATAGACTGTGTACTTACCGAGGAAACCTCTTGTTACGTCTGTCCGCTCCACGGACAGACGTCTGTCCGTGTCAACTATGTCAATCATAGTTTGCCAGTTTAGCTAATGCCAATATATAATGCTTAATATTACTTTACATCCACTCTTATCAAATCTGTTTAAACATCTTCATATCAACTGCTGATACAGAAACGAAGTTTGGAACTTGGAACTAGCGCCAGAAATTCCAAGGAAGTCCAGCAGATGTTGGGTAAGGTCCTGAAATGGTCTGCTGTATCTCTCAGCTCCTTCAGTTGATCCACGCCAGAGAACTGCAGAGCTGCGGGCAAATATTTGGTGTCTCACATGTTGTTTAAGTGGCAAAATCAGAAACGACCTCTGCGTTTAGCCGAAAACCCACTGGCTGCTTAGCGAAGCGTTGTCCTCGGACCAGCCGATCCACGGCCAGCCAGGGTGGTCTGTAAAGACGTAGCAATCAGAGCTCCGGGCCCCTAATTACACAAACAATCATTTTTTCATATAATTTAAACCTGTAATTTAAAATAAAGCCAGGTGAATACAAATTAATGGTAGAAATACAGCAAAAAAAAAAAAAAGGTTTTTACACTTGGGTAAAATAGACTAATATGTATACATGAATGCAAAATACTGCAAGGTAAAAAAAAAATTAAAACATTAACTCAGCTAACTATCCCTGCAATTCGAATCGTCATTTTTGACTGGAATCGGTTCACATTTAATCTAGTATATCTTTTTAAATGTTATCATGCACTAGAATGTAAGAAGAGGTGCGATGATATAAACCTCCTGATACTCCCACGATGGAGACTTTACCAAGGTGTGATCACACAGTTGAAGATTTAGTGTAAACTGCACAAATATATAAATAATAATAAAAATATAAACATTTAAAAAACGGACAAAACCACAAAGATTGCAAACGAATTAACAATTTAGCATGAATAAAGTCAAGGAATTCTTTCCCTTCTTGATCATCCCAGTATTTAGTTAAGCACATTATTTTAAGTTGGTATTTCTAGGTTACATATGATCTTGTAAAAAATCTGCACTTACAGCATGTTTACAAGGAACAGAATATTAATTTTGACATATTTTCAGATGTTGAAAGGACAATTTCAAATATTTGTTGAGCTTGGCCAGTGATACAATAAACACATGATAAAAGAGCATGACTTCTTCTTCAAAGAACGAATAATCTTCAAGGACGTCTCATTTCTGAAGCTGATCTATAACGATGTTTTTAGAGACTATGCTCCCTCACAGTTTATTAGTGGGGAAAATGAATCATTTTATATGTGTTACTGCTCATCACTGCCCTCTTTACATTAACATTTGCGCATATCAGTTAAAAAAAATAAAGTGAAATTTAAAGTATTTACAGTGTTGACTTTTAGAGATGTGATAGGTGTTGGGGTAGTGGATTTTTGTTTTACTATTATTGTGTGACAGAAAAAAGTATTGTCAAAATGTTAATGGAGTTTGTTTTTTTTGGCCTGTGTTGTTTGTCAAAGATTATTGTGTCAAATTCTGTCAAAGGTCATTGGACTTATCTGTGCCCCATCGGGAAATGTATCCCCCGCTGAGTCTAGGCTTCCTGACTATGTATTACCTGTGAGAGAATGAAAGCCAACACATGCATAAGACATTCATGAGAGCGACTTGTGAACAAGACAGAATAGAACCAGAAAACGAAGAGGAAAGTGAGAGAGTGGAAGGCAAAATGAAAGTGAAGGGAAGACAGTTTGAAACAGAGAAGCGAGGTGAATAATTTGCATCATAGAAATGAGGGTAAAACATGACAGATCTGTCTAGAAGAGACAGCAGCTGGGCCGAGCCTGACCCCTGATAATGACGGGAAGTCACTTAGAAGAAAACTGTAAGCGTACAACACGCTTGGCCAGCCGTTTCTGCAGACACCTCAGCAAACCTCTCAGCAAAGCACGTACGGGTTATTGAGACGTCAAACGTGACGTTGGGGATGCAACTATTATCCAACAGTACCATACATTTCAACTCCACATTTATCTAGCCTTTCACAGTAGTCCACTTTATACATACTAGAAAAAAAAAATCAGAACGTGAGGAATGTAATTTAAGTGTTAAAGTGTTTTGAGTCATGAGAAGTTGGAGGAAATGTAGAGCACTTAAGGAAAATGTCAGGAGCCATTTTTTTTGTTGGGTGAATGAGTGTATGACACCTGCAAAACTATCGCCAAAATGCAAAATGGAGGGCGCCATCCATCCTCCAGATTGGTTGCAGTTCCTCGACTGGCCACTAGAGGCTGGTCAATCTCCAGGGACCTGCTCGTTTAAATGTCCACCTTTAGAGCAGAAATAAACATTTTTACATCCTGGTTCAAAAAACATTTTGAATGATCTCACTCCCATTACAACTCTTTTTTAATTTTTTTTTTTTTTGGTCCACGCCAGGAGAGTTTATATCAAGCAATACATTTATGTCTGATATGATTTACAGTCGGCTCAGCCAACCGCTAGCAGTTATCACTTCTTCATCCCAATGTGGTTAAAACATGATGGTCATTTTTGTTTTGACCATCATGTCAACATATCAAACAGTATATTCTAAATGCAGATTCGTATTTGGTCCTTGATTCCTCTGCTCTGCTGACTCACAACACAATGATTAGCAATGATAATGATGTAGTGTTTAGTCACGTTATTCTGTGTCGTTCAAACTACTACAACCGAGACGCCTGACGTATGTTTGACCGTACTTGCATGCAACAAGCTGAAAATAAATCTACTAAACTTTGGATCTTCTCTCACGTATTTATTTATGATAGTCTAATAAACTTAGTTTTAGTCCAGTTAGTCACCTAGTGGTTAAAACATATTATATAGAGGTGTTAATGAGATTTTCCAGAACAGTGCACCCATCCTCCAGAAGAAATCATTTATTGTAAAACACATACTTAACATCTCTGGAGACTACAGGTTCAGCAGTGACTACATCAGAATCTAACAGCCAAAGAATTAAAAAAAATATATAAATAAATCAATACTGAATTGAACAAAGACGTTGAACATGATTCAACAGGTATGCTATTATGCTTTTGGTTTGGCATATGTATTCCAGGTAATATGAGTAGGGAGAGGTGTGGAAATTTATAAACATAATTTGAAAGCAGCCTACACAATTTTACAGGTTCACTTATAATTAAACTGTTAAATGTAACAATATTACTTTTGTGGATATACAGCTGAAATTTTTGGTGTCATTTCTCTATAATTCTGAAAGTCACCATAGACATATCTGTGAAGTAGAATGAAAAAATAAAAAATGAAACTTGGACTCATGTCCGGTTGTGTCATTGTTGTTTCACTCTAACCAGAATCTTCAGAATCATTGTCTTGTGTGTCAATGACAGCACACTTTAACTTCCCATAAAAGAGAGAAAGATTACTCACCTAATGTTTAAAATTTATGGTTGATTAAATGGCAAATTTGGGCGGCAAGGTGGCGGTAACTCGTGGATAGTGGCCAAAGAAGAGAGTTGGCCTTCATCACTTTAGTCACCTCACCCTCATTACTTATGAAATGGGTCCGGGCCCGTTCACACACCGAGCATGTGAGTACACAGCGTAATAGTATCCTATTCTGGGTTTGAGTGCACTCACAAAGGTATCGGATCTGGAACGTAACCCAAGTCACTCAATTAGCATTTTGTGTCCCACATCATGAAACCAACTACAAGTTACTCTCTTTGTCTGAAACATGATGTAAGCGAAGGCGAGCAACTAGGTGTCATCATCTCACATAGGACTACATTCTCCCATCCCATTCTGCTATTCTAGTTTTTATGGGGAGACCAATCGCTTTGCTTTCAATAATAAACTGAAGTGAATTAAATAATACTATAGTATCTTGGCAACAACTGACCTGATGACATTAGTGCAGCGTCAACGGGTACAGTAACACAGCTGAACCTTTTTCCAGACAGAAACTGCAAGCCAACAGTTCTGGAGCGCCGAGGTGCTCCTTCACACTCACATGTCTAGGAATTAATCATCTGTTGTTAACACGTCAGACCTTCCTCCTGTACTCCTGCCCTGGTGTCTGCAATTTCTGTCGGCCAGTGTTTTGAAAGCTGGGTTGGAAGGTGTTGGAATTTCGACTATGCTCATCCATCTATGTCTTGGTAGAAAAAATAATCTCAAAGAGTTGATAATTTTATTTGCCAGCAATATGATGTGTATATAAACCCCACTATGAGGAAGGGAGGAAAAACCTTTAAAGATATACACTGAAAAAAATAAAATTAAAAAACAGACTTAACAGACTTGATTATGCATAAAGGACTTTTATTTTCAGGTTTCATTTTCAGGCAGTGCAAGACTGTGTTATGTATTCTCCAGTTGCACACTTTTGATTTTCTTTTTTTTTTGTCCTTTCCACTGCGTGACGAACCTTTGCCTAGGGATATAGTGAACAACACTGAAACTATTAGTCACCACACAGTAGGGTCAGGGCGCCATCTCAGCTGTCTGCCTTCTGCCTCATATTAACCCACAGGAACTAATCACACACTAATGATTGCAATGTATGAGATATGGACATTTCCAGCTTCATCTGAGGCTTGTGGTCTCCAGCTGGTGGCCTCTGACCAGCATTTTAACTAAACTATCTGAAATATATGTGTTTGAAGGGACTGCTGATCCATGACCGGCTGCATCCCTTTAAGAAGTCATATCAGTCAGAAGATGGGTAGGGAATCATTTTCTGAAACGTTATTACATGAAATTCTCTATACACAATAACAAATTGATAATGATAAATGGAAAGAAAAAGAAGCGTCTCAATGTTTTCTCTTTTAAATTGAACATGAGTTCTGCGTGTTTGTGATTTGGAGGTGTAGCTTCAAAGGCGGGTCTGCTGTTGGACTTAAGGTTTGTATTTTAAAGTATTTTTTACATTTTCCTAACCCTTACTGGTTTTTCCAACATCTACACGACACAAGCTTTGAACAACGTGAAGAAGTTTATGAGGTTTATGATGACATGAAACTGTTTTTTTTTTTTTGCTTCTTTGTTTTTAATTTTCTCTTCCATCAAATGTTAAACTACTTTTTTTATTCCTGTTTTTTTTTCCCCTTTCCAATATTAAAAGTTTTCGTGATGTGACTGAACCACCAACCCTGCAATTACTGGCCTTGACAAACAGCTTTCCCATGGTTCATTTTTTAAAAACACCTCTCACCATCAAAGTCTACGTCAACATCATGGGCAGACAAATTTCAATTATCATGAAGAACCACAAACGTAAACAGTAATTCATGTTCATTCTCATATGTGATTATGAACAGGGGAATAATCACTGTACAGAAAATATAACAGTGAGCAAAAAATGAAAAAAGAAAAGTTTGTTGATGCAAGTTAAAAAATGTCACATCTGTATCACATCCGTGCCAGCGTTGTCACAAGGACGACACTTTGTTCTATTATTTTTGTGAGAAAATGGGTGTGAAGTTTAAGTTTCTTTTTCTTTGTCTTAGCTTCAGCTTACCGTCTTGTGCATGCATCAACTTTAAGTTTCTTTAAGTCTTCGTCTTCTTTTCTGAACTCACAATGTGACAGTCCTTGGCTGGCATGAGGTGAGCTCACAGGCTTGCTCTTGTCATTATTGCATGTAATTGGTTGTGCATGTGAGTGAGGTTGCCAGCTCGGCTCCAGTCAAAGGATCTAAGCCAAATCTTTGCATGAAACGCCCATCCAAGATGTGGCTCAGGCCTTACTGCTGTGGCATGTCATTGTCCATTTTAATCCATGTGGTGTTCCCAGCTAAAATAAACTATGGAAATAATTCTTTGCAGTCAGTTTGACCTTGTATCAGGAACTTTACATGACTGCCACCCTTTACTATTGTTTATTATCTTAGTAATAAATGTTATTAAAGAAGAATTTGGAAGATTAATGAAGATTAATGTAATGCTATGTAGTCATGGATGAAACCTGTAGTGGGCTATATTTAACAATAATGGAATTGTGTCACACTGTTGTTGTTACTGATCAATGTTTGGATTTTCTTAGGATTGTTTTGTTTTACTATGTTCTTTCCTTTGAAGCCCCTAACCTGTGTTCTCTATATATTTCTCTGTCGTCCTCCACCTGTGTCTCATTATTTCATGCTTTTCCATAATGGTGCCACCTGTTTCTCCTCAGCCCTCATGTGTTAGAAACATGAAAAGGCTGAGGAGAGATGGCAGATCTTTATCTCCTCGACCTGTTGCCATTTTATATATTTACCTGTTTCATTTTCAGCCCTGCTTCTCTACCCTGCTAATTGGCACTACTGGATTAATCTTTTAGAGGCATTTTGTTGGATTATTTGCTTCAACAGGACTTTGTGCTTTTTGTCGATTTTGACTTTCTTGGTTCATTTTCCTGCTGTGACAGCATGTGAGATTTTGGTGAATAAATTAAGTAATTGGTAGTCTTGTTCCCTCTTAAGCTTTTCTCAAATTGCAGGCTAAATCTCTCTTTGTTTGTTTTTTGAAAAGTCATAGCCAGTCAGAATCTGATCTTCCTGTTTACAATATGTACAGCAGCTGATCAGATGTGATCTCTGTGTCTTTGCTAGTCAACATGATTGCTGGTGGTGAACTGACTTGTTGTAAATAGTTATGTAAAGCCACAGTGTACATTTTCTACAGGTAATAGGAACGGTTTGACGTAGTCTGTGAGATTCAGTCATTGTTTGCTATGTGACATTTCAATCAGAGTTGGAAAAGGAACATATTTCATGTGCTTTTTGACTGTTCACCCTGTCAACAAATCTATGTAAATACAACCAGGATACGCTCAAATCGGATTTGGGCTGACAGTCTGAATATATATCCTGAGCTTCCTGCATTTGGATTCTCACATACACCATCAACCTGACTGTTTTCGTTGAAATGACTCTCTATGCTCTCTTTTGATCTATTGATGCAGAAATACAGTTTAAGATGTTTATAGTTATTAATTTAGCAGAAACCTACATCCAATGTGACTTACAAAAGAAGAACACATGCAGGGGTGCAATGGACAGTTTGACATGTGGACTGGGTGAACCTGTGGGGTGCACCAGCACTGAAAATTGAAATTGTGGATGACAGCTCTGTCAACTGGCTCATCTCTTTATATGTTTCCATTGATGAAATATGTAAATATCTGACCTCTGACTTCAGGTTAGGCAGAACTTGGTCATATTTTGCCAATTACTGTTTTAAAAATAATGACATATTTCAGCTTCAGCAGTAATTGTTTGACTCCAACCACAAAACCTCATGTTCCTCATGTTATTACTTGAACTTAATGTTATATGCACTTTTCCATGATTGGCTGATATTTTGAGTCCTTTTAAACCTAATATTTTAGTTTCAGGTCTTGATTCAACCTCAAACTTATGAATAATTCTTTCTCATTTCATCTGTTTTGAACATGTCATGACTTAGAGTAGTGGTAGAGTAGCAGATGAATTTGAATACAGTTGATAGACTGAATATCATTATCCATAAACATGAAATGTACCCCAAATCATAGAATTATTCAAAAATATTCTATGTATGGATGAATATCATCATGTAATGTCACTAAACCATATACCTATTCTATGTTCTGTGAAATGTAAAGCTCTTCATAAAATCTTCTGCAAACTTGTGTTCTTAAGTGAGGGTGTTTGCTTCAAAATAAATCATTTAAAAATATAAAAATGATTAAACACTCTAAATGTATTTTACATGTTTAAGTACTAAAATAAAAGACTTTTAAAAGTGTTTTCAATTATTCTCGGCCACCTAAAGCGATGTACACACACAAGGATTTCTTTGACATATGAAGAGATTTTTGTATCTGTAGAGACCCCAGACATGAAGATTAAAAAATGAGCATTTGTTGCACTGTGTGTGGTGTACTCCAATAATCCCAGCACAGCACATACACAACGATTCTGACACCCCGATTCTTTCTCCCAGAAATCTTGCGTGATCGAACGAGATGTAAGAAGCAACATCCATAGCAACCGGTAAACACAACAGATGGAAAAAGAAAGACAAGACAAGGAAATAAAGGTGGTCTTGGGACTGTTGTAAAAATTTGGAAAAAAAAAAAACTATGGAAAAAATCCTGGAGATGGTGTGAACATGGACTTATAGTGTACTGAGTGAGCTCGAGGGGACCTTCACTCGCTCTCTTGATTGGTAACATCCTGCTCCACTTTACAATCGCTGTCTGCTGTCCTCACACAGATTTTTAATATTGAGAAGGTTTAATACTGGTGATGCTTTGCCCTGACCTGTTTAGTCAGTCTATTAAATGATATTATGAACTCTATATTGACTCTACTTGATTTTTTTTTTTTTTTTTTTTTTTTAGGTCTTTGTGCAATCACATCCCCAATAGATTTCCTGAGGTTTAGGCTGAAAAGGCTGTAGTTTGTGACTCAGATTTGAGAATTATACAACTGAGGAGGAGGAATAAGGCAAGGCAATTCAACAACAAGGTGATTCAGAGTGCTTTACGGAGACACTAAATATAGTCATATAGTAGAAATAAAAAGTATGATTTAAAATTTAAACAAAAAAGAAAGAAAGAATAACAATAGATAAAATAAATGGTTAAACTGTAATCAAGTTTTGAAACTAAAGCTTAAAAGTATCAGTGCAGATTAGGAGCATTATTCAAATGCAGCTGAAAACAGATGAGTCTTCAACCTGGATTTAAATAAAATAAGCGTTTTGGCTGATCTGAGGCTTTCTGGGAGTTTGTAGCTGAAGGAAGCTTCTCGATGTCTGGTTCTGACTCTGGGACCCGATAAAAAACCCGATCCGATGACCTAAGGGGTCTGGAAAGTTCATACTCAGTCAGGAGGTCATTGATGTAATTTAGTCCTGGACCATTCAGAGCTTTATAGACCAGCACCAGAACTAAGAAGTATATCCTGTGACAGACAGGCAGCCGGTGTAAAGATCTCAGAGCTGGACTGATGTGGTCCACTTTGTTGGTCTTCGTGAGGACTCGAGCAGCAGAGTTCTGGATGAGCTGCAGTTGCCTGAACTGAACTGTAACTGATGTTACAACCATCAAGCCTACTGAAGATGAATACATGGACTAGTTTATCCAGGCTCTGCCGAGATGTTGAACTTTTTATCCTTGATATATTTTTGAGGTGATAGTAGGTTGACTTTGTAATTCCCTTAATGTGTTTTTTTTTTTTGTTTTTTTTTTAGAAATTTAAGTCTGACTCCATCGCTCCATCCAGATTTCTGGCCTGGTTGTTGTTTTGTAGATGTATAGTTTCTCTTTGGCTCCAAAGACATAAGAAAATAGACTAACTATAGACTAACGCAGTTCATAGAGGTGCTGTTTTAGATTCTCATTATTCCTGGAAAATTTACCAGGAGTTTTCCAAGCATGAGGGGTACCATCAATTGATGCCAGCTGTGGTTGAAACAATGTCAGTGTACAGTGATCACTTCAAGTCACTGAAAAAGATTATGAAATAACATAATGATCAAAGTTTTGGAAGGGTCTGGTCTAAATCCTAATCTCAACCCATGGCAAATGCTGTGAATACCAAAATACTTCTGTTTTTGCTGGAACAACGTTCCAGAATGTGTCCAAAGCAATGTGGGACACTGATCGAGTCATACAGGAGGCTCCCACCTCAGGTTATTCTCTACAGATGGATCCACAAGCTATTCAATCAAGGGGTACACATTATTCTTTTCTTTTTGCCTTGATTTCACTTAAATAAACAATGGCACAGTGAAAAATGCTTTTTAATGAGGTGAAGTTTTTAGTTTTTTTTAGTATTAAAAAAGATGCTACTAACTGTAGCACATGACTGATCTTATGTTACAGTTAACTTAAACAAAAAGTACATATAAGAAGCCTTCTTGTTTTGAAACAAGGGTAAAATATTATGCTGGCAGCAACTTGTGATGGACTGGCAGGCTGCCCAGACTGAATTCCACCTCTTGCGCTATGACAGCTGGGAAAGGCTCTGGTGACAGCGTGATGCTGCAAATCTGAGTTGTAGAAAACCCTGGGCTTCCCCAGCTGTTAAAGATCTTAGAGCCATGTAATAAGCTCCCATCACAAGCATTATTTTGCAGAAAAAGGGTCTACCTGTACTGTGCAGCTGTAGCACAAAGGAGCATTGGTTCGGACAGCACTGCTCAGAACTACAGTGGGGTGTCTGCATGCGGTTTTGAGTTAACAGTGTTTCTTTTTTTCTTTTTAAATGAGGCAGACAGTCATGCCAGCAGGATCTTAAGGAAACCTATTCTAAAGAGATATATATCTGAAGAATATTATCACATTTAATCACTGGCAGAAATTAGTTTTATTTCAAGGAGACATTCTTTTTCACTAAGCAGAACTGTCCTTTTTCTAAGATCCTACACCATGCATGACTGATTGCTAATTGTTTTCCACACTATAGCATCGATTTTAACCCCTCCCCCACGTTTTATTCCTGCCACCCATTACACAGAATAGAAATGAAACAGTGCAGCCTTTTTTCCTCCCTCAAAACTGGCACAGCATTGCAGGGGTGGTATGCTTTTAAGATGGAAGTGCTTCTAGGCACCATGATATTGAATGAAGCAGACTAGATTTGATGTGGATGAAAAACTGTAATTGAAAATGGCATGGAAGATGTTGCACTAAGCTTGTTGTTCCACTGAGGCTCTGTGAGGGGAAGGAAAGCAGGAAACTGAATGTCATTTATTGTTCTTGCTTCCTTGACAAATGTATCTAAGAAGTCTTCTCACAAACTGTCTTAACAATTGCTACGAGCACTACAAAAGCACTTTTCACGTGAGGCAAAAAGAGGGTGAAATGAAGTTGAAGCAATAAAGACTGAAATGCCTTGAATAATACTTTATTGATCCTCAAAAATAAGTTCCATCCAGCCATTTTCTACACCCATTTTAATCCATTGCAGGGTCACAGGGTTCTGCTGGAGCCAATCCTGGCTCATTATAGGCGAGAGGCAGAGGTACACCCCGGACAGGCCGCCGGTCTACCACAGGGCCACATACAGAGACAAACAACCGTGCACACTCACACTCACACCTACGGGCAATTTAGAAGTATCAATCAACCTAGCAGGCATGTTTTTGGACTGTGGGAGGAAGCCGGAGTATCTGGAGGAAACCCACACAAGCAAAGGGAGAACATGCAAACTCCAGACAGAAAAACTCCCGCTGTGCCCGGGAATCAAACCAGGAACCTTTTTGATTCCAGGTGTCAAAAGGTCTTGGGATGCTAAATCAGCAGCTAAGATCAATTTATACCTGCAATAAGACCCCAAAATTTATGAAAACGTTGCAAAGTTTTAAATCACATAGAATTCAATTTGCAATGAACAAAAGCAACTGGAGTCTGCATTGGTGGGACCAGTCTCTTCAATCAACCGATAATGCAATCAATTTTATTTGAATTAACACATTGTAAAAACCACCAGGGTAGCCAAAGTGCTGCACAATAAAACAAAAATATGTTAAGAAAATAAGTTAAAAAGACATAAAAACACAAACATACAAAAAAATAAAATAACAGGTCCACGACAGGTGCATTTAAAGGTGTCATAAAAGATAAGATCACAGTGTGTTAAAAGCCAAGCAATAAAAGTGTGTTTTTAAGAAGGATTTAAAAAAAAAAGAAGAGAGAAGACCTGTCTAACACTCAAACATAACTTGCTCCACAGCTTGGGAGCAGCAACAGTGAATGCTCTCCCACCTCTGAGCTTCAGCCTTGTTTCGGGACTGTCAGCAGCAAGAGAGGTCTGGCTAATATCTACATACCTGCATTACAGTGGTCAAGACGAGCTGTGATAAAGGCGTGGATTCATTTCTCCATGTTAGGTCTTCATAAAATTGGTTTTACCTTTGCTGTTGGATGAAGTTGATAAAAACTTTTCTGAACAACACTGATCTGTTTCTCTAATTTAAAGTCACATTCAAACTGAACCCCCAGATTGGTGACACAATCCCTGAGATGAAATGACAGTATGCCAAGATCTACATTGGGGGAGGGACAGCAACTCGGTCCTAACAACATAACTCCTGTCTTGTTCTCGTTTAGACTAAGGAAGTTAAGTGAAAGCCAGGCTTAATGTCAGTAAGGCAGTGTGTGAGTTGCTGGACTGTTTTGTTTTGTGCCAAGGCAAAATAGATCTGGTCATAATCAGCATAAAAATGAAATGAAATCCCACGTTTCCTAAAAACAGTGCCGAGGGGGAGTAGGCAAAGGGCCGAGGATTGACCCCTGGGGGACCCCATGTAGAAAAGGAGCTGGATATATGTGTGATGTGTATTGCTATGTGTGTGCAGGTATATAGGTATGTATATATAGACAGGTGTTTGCACAATTGGTATAGATTTATTTTATAGATTTGTTCATTTTGTATGCATAAATTGATAACAGATGAATTTATTTATATAAATGTGTTTACAAGTGGTTCTGTATGTTTAAATGTGTGTACGCATATATATATATATATATATATATATATATATATATATATATATATATATATATATATATATATATATATATATATATACAGATTAATTCTAGTTTCAAGCTTTATTCAATGGTTTTGACATGTATGCAATGAATCAATAAAAATGAAATGAATATTTTAGAAATAAATGGAAGATTTGAGATAGGCCTGAAATTGGAACAGAGAGAGGGGTTGAGGCCTGTTTATTAAGTAGAGGTTGTACAACTGCATGTTTAAAATCCCCTGGTATTTACTGTACCAGTGGAAAGACTATTATTGATAGTCTGAAGTACATCTGGTTCAATAGCAGCAAGTGCCTCCTTAAACAAGCCAGGTGGGATGGAATCTGCAGGGGAAGCAGAGGGTTTGATATGACTAACTGCGTCCTTACAAAAAGAGAGGGACACCAGCTCAAACTGATAAAAAATAGATGAGTTAAGCAAAGGAATAGAAGGGTCATAGGAAGGCTGAGAGATACAGGCTCTAGTTGACAATTTTATCAGTGAAGAAGTGGAGGAAACTTTCACAGATTTCAGTGGAGGCGTCAAAACCAACTGCCTTGAACAATATTTATGGTTTTGAACAGAGCACTGGGGTTGTTACAATTAGAAGCAATTGTGTCTGAAATATATTTATTCTTCTTTACAGTCCACTAATACCACAACAGGCTCTCTTCGAGAACACAAAAAAAAGAAACATGTAGACTCCTTTTTCCACCTGTGCTCCGCTTTCCTGCACTCCGGCCTGGCAGCATAAGTGACCCCATTCAGCCAGGGCTCGGGTGTGGGTTTGGTGCGCCAGATCTTCCAAGGACGGATCATGTCCAATGTTTGTAAACAGAGTGGAAACCGGAAACCAGTTCGTCAATATTTAATCAAACAGAGTTATCCTCACAGAGACCAAGAGGAGAACAGAGCAGGAGAGGAGTTAAACATGCGACAGCGCGGAGGAAGATTTTACCGGACAGTGTGTAGGAATGTCAACTAGGATCGGCCTATGATCCGAGAAAACAGTGCCACATATGTCCAAGTTGAAGACATCCAGACCTTGTGACTGCAACGCAACAAAAAACGATGGATTTCAATTCCATTTTAAAAAAGTCAAAGAACGCCGGGTACTCTGTACTGGTGTTCGGCCGTAGGCACAAACAACAGCAAGAGACCTTTCCCCGACCCAAAGGTGCAAAAGACAAGGACCCTCATGTTTACCCGGGTGAACTTCTACACATGGAGCTGAGCTGGGGGGCTCTAAGCAAGCCCACACCAGCTCGCCGCCACTCACCCTGAGCAACTCCAGAGTAGTGGAAGGTCCAGCCCCTCTCAAGGAGCTCGGTTCCAGAGCCCAAGCTATGTGTGGAGGTGAGCCCGACTATCTCCAGCCGGCACCTCTCAACCTCCTACACAAGATCTGGCTCTTTCCCCCCCTAGCGAGGTGACATTCCATGTCCCTATTGTCAGAGTTTTGGTCCAGGGATTGGGTCATGGAGGCACCCTGCCACGACTGCTACCCAAACCACATTGCACCGAAAAGAACACAAACCAATTCTGATCAGCTATTCTAGTCCATGACGTTGTATTATAATAGCATAAATTCAAATGTGAAGAAAAAAAATGGAGAAAATAGAAAACAAAACCAAATTTCAGTCAGTAACACTGATGCATTTTGAACAGTAGCATTAAAAAAAGAACAGAAAACCCTGTGGAAAGTGGTGAGGTGATGTTCTCAGCCTCATAGGAAACTTTTGGTGTTCAAATTGTGATTTCTGTTTCATTTTGTTTCACAAAGTCATAGATTAGAGTTTCAAGAGAAAAGAAAAGTTTAGTAGTAGAGCAAGATATTTTCTTTTTTTCTTAGCAAAGTTGAAAAAGTGAAAAAGTTTTAATTTATTGACTTCAAATATGGAACTGAACTGTGCATAAGTGTATACGTGTCTGGATGTTCAGTGACCTGACTGGTGCAGTATCAAGCATTGGTTAAGTTAAGATCAAAACTGATCTATTTTTGTCATACTGAAGGTTCCTTTAATCATTTTAGTCATTTCATGTTGATATGCTCTTTTTCAGCTGGAACATTCATCTTTGTTTGCAATCATATTCTGAGCATTTCAGGTAAACAGTTCCTGCAGAACAGGAACAGGCATCCATAAACTCCAACATTACCGTCATAAAATTGCAAAACAAACAAAGAAATGAGACTTTAAGAAATGAGTGGCTGGAGGATAATCGCGAGGTGATCAGAACTTAATGAACCTCTGCAAATCTTTGATGGGAAATAAATTGTTTATTTGTTTTGTGGCGCTTGAGTCATTGTGACTCATTTAAAGTGTTTGCTAAATGGAAGCTAAACAATCATTTTATCAACCTTAGACTGTCTGGCCTTGTCTTAGTTGTTCTCAGAAACAAGCTAAAAAATGTCTTTGTTCTTCTTTTAAAATTAAGCATTTGATGTGATGTTGCGTTTGAGCAAAGGGACCTAAGTTTAAAAGAAAAAAAATGAAGAAGTTAAAGTGTTAAAGACTCAACTCGCCCCGCCTTGGTCTCAGTCCTTTTCCTTTACAGTTCAGTAGCACCTGAATGTGGGCGGGGCCTCTTTCTCATTCTGGGTTGCCCCATCGGGCTCCCTCTGGATGAGGTTGTCAGCAGTGAGGTACAGAAACGCGTGGACCTCCTCATTGCACCACAGAGTTATTTTTCGCTGCACTAAGTTGCAAAGTAAACATCGTGGTCGCTGTTGCCGGGTTTTAAATATGACAGTTGGACGGATTTGCTCTCAAGGCTCATCAGAGACGTTACTCTCTGACCAATCTGTGGCCAGCAGCCCGGTGATGTTGCCTTATCAGCACGGTTGGAACCCTGGACAAGTAGGTGCGATAAGGGGAGGTACTAACTGGTACTATCACCATGTGAAAAACCCTTTAAACATTGTAGAGTCGAGTGGAACTGGGCCGAGTCGGTACTAGTAGAATAGCCCCATTACATTTTAGCCACTTCAGTGGACATCAGGAAGTCGTCTCACATCCCTTCAAAGTAATATGTTGTATAAAATTGCCACTTAAAGGTAGGGTATGTGATTCTTCTTGATTTCTAACACAAAACCCTTTGTGACACATTTGGTGAACATATCCTGAACATGAGGGAAAATGTTAAACTGATGTCATAAATAGTGTATGAAGGGCTTACACATGGGTTCTACATGGGCACGTCAGTAACTTGCTCAAAAATTTGAATATGAATAAAAAAATAAATAAAAATGAAACAAAGTAAAAATAACTTTGGCCTGACAAGGAAATTACAGTATTCCAAAAATAATTACTTTATTCTTTTAATTCATGCATGGAAGGGTTCATTTGGGTTTTTGTCCAAATCCGCACAAATGCACACACACGCACACACACAATATGTGTTTCATTTTAATGTTATCGACATTAATTCTGATTAAATCTGTATATTCAACATCAATACAAAATAAAATGTAATTATGAGAAATAAAATGCATGACTAGCCTACTATCATCCTGCCTAATGGATACCCCCGACAAAACAACTGCCCAAAACTCAAATACTGCTAGTTTACAATTTCTGTGACATTATTATGACTCTAATACCTTTTTTTAGATGTGAATAGGCTATGAGCAGATTCTAAAGCAAAACATTTACTTATAATCTTGATTCTTAATTTAAGTAAAAAAACAAACTAAATACTATCGGAATTGGAATCGTGTTTTACTGACCTTTAATATCCACCTTTTACATGTGAGCGATAGTTAGAAAATAAATAAACAACAGTATAGTATACTACTGCCTCATTCCTTTGGGCATTATTTGTTGTTCCCAAAGGAACGTTCTCAAGAAAGACCACATGAGCAGCTTTGCAGCTTCAATGAATTTTGGCTTTAGACAGCATTAATCGACATTTGGACAGCATTCATTTTCTGCATGTTTGCCTCGGTCGATACAGCTACTTTTTATCAGGAGTTTAAGTAATTTATTTTACAATTAGACATTTATTTCATCCTATAAGTAATTTTCTGTTACAATAAGACATTTATATCACCTCACATGATAATTCTGCTAATATTTATCTTCAATTAGGCCCTTTGCAAGGTCTGCATGTAAATTAAAGACCAACACAAAATACATATTTATACTACAGTATTTTCTTTACCAGGATCATTACACAGTGATGTAAAACACACAGAGATGTTAAAAATAGTTTGGCCGGCATGACTTTGCAAATAGCACTGCCAGCACTGTCAGCTCCATCAGTTCCAGCAGCAGCGTTAAAGTTTTAAACAGGACCTTGTGGCTGGGTGAAACAGGGCTAATAGAGGCTACTAGGATCTTCTCTACGTGTTGTCAGTCTGTGTATCTTAAAGCGCCGCTTAAGGTGTCAGTGCATCTCAATAATTATGGTTCAGGCATAAGCCAGACTAAGAGTTTTAAGTGATGGAATAGATGAAATCATGTCAACACTTTTTAACTCCCTTTCACTTTGACGATGTTGGGATTCAATAAATTTTATTTATTTGAATGAATAAATGACATGACAATGACAATGATATATATATATATATATATATATATATATATATATATATATAATTTATTTTTTGCTGTGTTAATGTTTCTCATTTTTGGCTTTTGAACATTTTGTTTGAAAATTAAGAAAATTAAGAAAAAAAAAAGATTTTAAAACAGTATCCTTGGGTGCATTGTTTATGATAGCTGTTATATCACTGACAGAAAAGTAGTCTGCTTCAATTATAAATATAAATGTCAAGAACAACCTGACAATTCACAATTCAAGTCTGACAATTCCGTAGAGGCTCAAGCTCAAGCTGGCTTCTTAATTTTTCTTTTTAAAGTTGTTTTATAAGTTTCACAAGCTGCTGGTGAAGCACATATGAATAAGTGGTTCCAGTGAAAATTGGCATCGGAGCTGAATAAACTCAACTCTACAGCTGTCTGTTCTGGCTTGAGAGAAAAGCATTCAGGGCTGATATAAAAATAAACCCAGCCAGTATCAGTGTTGATCCTCTCTCGTGAGAATGTGTTAATTTCTATGATGAGACTGAAGAGAACAAGACATGTCAGTGAATGATGGAATGCAATTTCACAACCGAGCTTATCCGTATGCACCATTATCTGTCCATGAAACATTTCACTCTAATTTGGAGAACTAAATGCAGCGACATATTCAGCGCTAGAGTTAAATTAGTTCAAATCTGTTCCCAATATGCTTTAAACAGATTTGTCGAGAAGTTTTTTTAAAAGAAACAAAAGACGGGGTCACTTACAAATAATTAAAATTAAAAAAAAAAAGAATAATAATGAAGAGAGGGAAGAAAAAAAAAAGTTCCCCAAGTGACATTTTCGTGTGTAATGAACCCACTAAAAACATTCATCAGAAACCACAAACTTGAATCAAGAACTATTTGTTTGTGTATCAAAACCTGAAATCAACTTTTGATTGATTTCATGATCGAGTGATTAATCAAAGAATCAAGACCAACTTTAAGTGGAGGTCTATTTGCAGCTGCCTTAAAGCCTGAGGTGCATAGGCTGTCACAAAAGACAAATTTATTACATCTCAAATTAAAACATTAAATAATGCAAAACACCTTCCGGAGCAGTTTGGTTGAGATGGAAGTCTCAGAGACACGTAACTGGTTAAGAAGAAGCTACAACTCACAACAAGAGTTGACAGCAAGAGCATCCGACATCCGACAACCTATACCAAATCAAATTAAATGTTTAATATTGGGTAGTCATCTCGTTTGTTGTGTCCACCTCAAGCCCTCCTCACTTTCCTGCTATCAATTTACAAAACCTCATGGACCTGAGCTCAAGTTTTAAAGTTACGTGAGGAACTACCCAAATAAAGCGACGATATGGTTAACACTCCTGTGGGAAGAAACAAAAACTCACAGCAGATTAAAGTTTTATCATTCCAAAATTGGTTCAAATAAAGAAAAATATTTTTAATATAACAGAGGGATTTCTGTTCACATACAGAAGTAAAGGAAACATCTGAAATGAACACAAATGAATTAATAAGCAGTTTCTTGAAGCAAGTGCTTATTAGTTTATCTATTAATAGTGCAAATGTTTGTTTCTGGTTGCCTAGCGCAGGCATAAACAGCCGCTAATGATAGTGCTGATGGGTGAGTACTCTGACCTTCTTAATATTCTGTGTATTTGTTTACTTGTGTCCTCTTAATATGAGTCAGAAACTGTTTACCTGGCCAAGTGTGTGTGTGTTTTGGTAAATTACACGGGTACAATCATAAGCACAAAAATGTTCACAAAGTTGTGAACTTCTGATCTTCTGTACTCAGCGCTGTTTAGTACAGGTGAAATGTTGTCGTTTCCTTGTGCAGTTACTCCGACGGCGGAAAGAGAAATATCAGTCTTCAGCGAAGCTGCATTCAGCTCCACCTTTGAATGCTGGTTACTGGTTCACGGTACCAGCTTCCACAGTGCTGCTCAGAGTGAGCTGGATAATCGGGTCATATCCAGTCTAAACAGTGGATTCTTAATCAGATATTTGTTGTGGCAGAGTGACCCAGTTGCTGTCAAGGGTCTGGTACATTCTCTGTCCACCTCATTATCTGAAGGAGGACATCAGCTACCTGCACAATAATTACTTTTTTCCAGACAAACAGTCGGAAGAATGTGAAGAGATACAGCACGTCTCTCTCACAGCCAGCAGAACTGGGCGCATTGACGTGGATAACTGAAAGATGATTACACTTCTCACTTCGTTTTGTGTTTGTACTGTAGATATCTTTTATCCTGCTCTATTCAACTGTCTGCATGGAACATATCAACGTCCGTAATTGTAAAGCACCAGTTCCCAACGCATGACATCTTAGGGAACGCTCTGAAGAAAGTCGCCCAGTCAATTAAAGACAAGTAAAATGAAGTGCAATTAAATAGAGTCCATCCAGCCATCTTTTTCTGGCACTTATTTGGGACTAGATTATGGGGGTGACAGTCTGAGCAGAACTCACCTCTTCCATTTCCACACACAGCACAGACACACCAGCATACGATGACTTTAAATAAATCTCACCAATATATAAAAGAACAAAAGAAGACAAATTTAATGAAAACTAGAAAATATGCTGCAAAATATATACATGGGGAGTAAAAACAGCCTGAATTAATTAGCAATATTGTTGCTAATTTTTATGGGAACAAAACTCCCTGAAACCTCTGATTTATTAGTGGCTTACTTAATTTTCATGTTTTGTTTCAACAACCAGCCGCTACTGTATGAGTCATACTCTGAATACACTCAATACACTGCTTGCCATGTAAATCGGTCATCTTTGCAGGGGGTGGAAGCCGGTCTCCAATTAGCTCGAGTGCAGTGACCTTGGGAAGTGCTGAATATTTTCTGAATTCTGATTCAAAGTAAAATGCGTCAAGGAAAAAGTGCATTATACTTGCAGGTTATGCGTAACTGAGAATATCCTCCAGTAATACAGAAATATTTATTCAATCTTGACTGTTTGTAATCACTGAAAGGACTTTAGGTCTGTAGGCGCATGCTGAATGATGAATGTGGTATCAGAAATTCCAACCTACTCAAGAGAAAAAATACAAAGGGAAGACTTTACAGAAAAGCTCAATGGAAAAGTCTACTATTTTACTTTTAAATGATTCACGTGTGAGTAAACAAGGATTAATGTAAAGGGAACAGCCACAATATCCAAGAAACGTTTAGAGACAGTCTCCTTGAAGGTGGACGTGTGTCCCGCTGTTGTCATTTACACAGTAAATGGTCTGCAATAATATGTTATAGTTTTGAAATACTGATGCAGTCTGAATCTCATAGTACAGAGACAAAAAGGAGACCTTGATTTTATCTCAAAGATGCTACTGGCTTTGACTAAAAGAGTATTTGACCATGAAGAGAATATGAAAGACCTTGCAGACACAAAGACACAAACAGCCACAAGCCATGCTGACATAATTAGTTGTTTTTTTTTAATATTTGAAAATGTCTTTCTTCTGAATGTGTTATGCACCTTATGAATTTCCCTGTAAAAATGTTGTTTCAATTTACACATTCCCATCCCCATTTTGTGTCTTTCTACATTCATCCATCCATCCATCCATTATCAATACCCGCTTTATCCGTTTCCGGGTCACGGGGGTCTGTCGGAGCCTTTTCCGACGCATAGTAGGCGAAAGGCAGGGGTAGTCTATCCAGTCTATCCAGGGCCACATAGAAGACAAACAACCAATCACATTCACATTCACACCTAGGGAGAATTTAGAAAGATCAATTAACCTACCCAGCATGTTTTTGGACTGTGGGAGGAAGCCGGAGTACCCGGAGGGAACCCACGCAAGCACGGGGAGAACATGCAAACTCCACACAGAAAGACCCACCGGTCCGGGAATCAAACCAGGAAATCTTCTTGCTGTGAGGCAACAGTGCTGACCACTAAGCCACCGTGCTGCCCTTTCTACATTCATTTCCAGCATATGTTCATCCCTTTGCATAACTCTGCTCTTATGTCTTGCTTTTTCTCCATTTTGATTTTTTCTCCGTCACAATTTGCTTATTTTGTGTCTCTCTAACATCTCCAGCGTTTTAAGAGGGTGGTTTTGTTGGAATGGCGACAAAAAGATGTAAAAAAAAAGCAAAATCAGTGTGGCTTTGTTGGCACCTCTTTCTTGCACTATTATTAATCAGTCCATGTTTTTGAAGCCCTTGGAGTGAAGAACAAATAATAGAAAGATTTTATAAACAAAACAGGATGCCAATCCAACTGTAGTGATGCCAGGTTGAATGTAGGATCTCTTTGATTATAAAATTGTAATTATAATTATTATGTTTTTCTTAAGTTCAAAAATATGACACAAAAAATGTCGACACTGTGTTGATATATTTAGTGCCCATTTTGGTAAAATTTTTAAAAGTAACATAATTTTTGTAGAACTTTTACAAGACATGCAGCTGGAGCCAGAAGCTGACAGACAGATTCCCGGTTTTCTTTTTCATGTTGTCTTTTTCTGAGCTGTGTGTAAACCTCTGGTTGCAGCTGAATCTGCAGTGCAGATGTGTCCTTGCAATTTTCCTCTTTGAAAATAATGACAAGAGATGCGTGCTTCCTTGAAGATACAGAAGCTGTAACTATGTGAGACAGAAAACAACGGGTCATCCTTTAAGATGAAGCATAGCTTTTCAGTTTAATGACAGATTGACAGGGCTATGGCCAGGTAGTATTTTCCCCATGTCAATACACCACACAGGCGATTTTCACCTCAATAAGACAAAACAAAAGATGTGATGACACCAGCTGTAGGAAAGAAAAGATGGATGGCTTGAAACTCTGCAGGGAGTGGACAAAATAACAGACAAAAAAACTGCATGGTGTTGAACAATAATAACATAATTCCTGCTTTTGTCACATTGCAACGCTCAGTTTCTGTTTCAGTGTCATCAAAATGTTTGAAATAACACGTAATCACGCTGTGCTCTTATACCACATTGCGCGACAGTTTAATGTGAAAGAATTCAGTATTACAGCATTTTATTGCCTTTTGTTGCTTTTCAGATCCTTTAAAAAGGTGACACCCTGCAGGAATGGACTCTTTGATTGTGCTTTGTAGGGACTTAATGCAGCGTCTTGCTCAAAGGCACTGCAGCAGGTGGTCTCGCTGTCAAAATATTTTAATCTGGCCAATCGGGATGAAGAATCGCTGTTGGTACCATTCTTTTATTCATTTATTTTAGTTAGTTTAAATTTTTGGAAGAGCTGTCAAAAGTTTTGAAGAGAGGAGAATTGTTTTTTTATTGCTTTGAAGGAGCAGACATCATAAATGCAGGCTATTAAATGTATTATAATTATTAAGATTGATAATATGATTGGCAATTAAAATGATGATCGTTTAATTGACATTAGATTGATTGGACATTGGTTGGAAATCCACTGTGCACACCTGCCACAGTGATTCTTTAACTACACAGCTAAATAACAAAAATACAAAAACTGAATGTGAAAATAAATGTAAAAATAATTCAGACCTTTATATATTCACGAGTGTCCAGACATTAAGATAACAAAAAGTATGCATTGAAAATACTTTTTTTTTTTTAATGAACTTATATTTTTTCTTCAAGAAGTGTATTTTACTCTTAACAGAAGAGTATTCGGGCCACTGAAAAAAAAATACAATTCTGAGAAAAAAGTCAGAATTCTGGGATTCAAGTCTGAGAAAAAATACAGAATTGTATTTTTTTTTTTTCATTGGGCCTAATACTCTTCCATATCTCTCTCCCCATCCATTTGTTTTTTATACCCGTTTTAACTCTGTTCAGGGTCACAGGGGTCTGCTGGAGCCTATCCCAGCTCATTATAGGTGAGAGGCAGAAAATAAACTCATTAACTCATTCTAGGGCATTTTTTATTACAAAACGTTTATATTAGTTAATGTAGCCTTAAACAAAAAATGAATAGGACAGAAACTGCTGACATGACTGTGAAGATGTTGGGAAAAAAAAACACCTTCTGGATCTAAAGCAAAGATGGACATATAATGAAATAGTGTGGATATGATGGGATATATATATTAATATATATATATATATATATATATATATATATATATATATACTTTTGGTTAAAGTTTCACTGTTTCAGTTCAGCCTCATCAAATAAACATAAACCTCCCAAAGGACAAAGGAAATCCTCCTTGTTTTGGTCTATCTTCTTCTATTATGTCATTAAAATCATATTTAAATAGCATTAACGTTACAGGTCACCTTTCTCAAAGCAGCATAAGAAGCTCAACAAGGGTTTACTAAACACAAGACACGTGCACAGAGACGTTTCAGCTGCAGCTGCACAATTGTGGTGCTGATAAGTAATTGAAAGATACCTGGAATTCACTGACAGTATTTCTACAAACCAATGCAGAAAAGACTGTTTCATGGTGTTAAGGATGTGAGAACTAGGATCTGGGCTGCCCAAGTTAAGACCACTGTCGCTGTGTGTTTATTTTTGTGCTCCAGTCGGAAATGTTAAGCTGACATGCATCTTTATCTACTTTATCGCTGCAGAGCAGACTGAGCCTCCGCTGACAGCAGCCGCTACATACTGGATAATGCCTACATATTATGCTCCCACGTCATGATGCGGCACTCATTGTACAGTGTTTGTATCATCGGAATGAGCTGCTTGAATAGCCATATGATGATTGACCTCGGACAGTAAATGAAAAAGCGATTTCACTTTCCTTTTGATGTGCAGTTGAAAGACAGGACTGGTCCAAGATTAGAAGTGTTATTTATTTATTAAGTTTTCTTTTGACGTACAAAAGATTGTCGGCTTCCTGAAGTCCGTTTTTGTTGTTTTCCTGAGAGCCTGTCATCTGACATTGTGGAATTTCCTTCTCGGCAGGGATCCAAAGCAGAAAACCTGTGGACCAAAAAGAAAAAAACCTTTCACAGCTGATTCACTCGCTCAAATCTGTCATGTGAATTTAGTCCACCTGCTTTTTTTAGCACTTTAAGATACTGGGCTGTCTGTTTATTTCCATACTTTTTTAAATACTTTATTATATATCAATAGACAGTTTGTCCTGAGATGCTGTTTGTTTTTCAACAGTGTGGTGCCGTGCATCATGACCTAACGTCTCTACGTTGGTCTCATTTTTCCAAAAAAGAACCGTAGGTTAGGAAAGGGTAAAAGGGTATGATGAGCTTTTCAAATTTGAAATGTTTTCTAGTCACAGTGCACTCACCAACATACTCTGAACTTACGAAACCAATTCTGAACTCATAGTTTCAAATCAAAAACTCAGACTTTCTCATTTTGGGATCTAAATTAGTATTTTAACTCAGAATTTGCTTGAATCGTCTTTTCTTAAATAGGCCCCAGGAAAAGGAAAACTGTCTCATGAGATAATATATAAAGTGTTGAACTCTCAGAGACCCAAGTGTAGAAATGTACTGCATGGAAGAACAATGGAAGTCACACATCGTGGTTTTCTTAAAATAAAATAGGAAATAAAGCTAAACACATAGGGAGTCAAACCAAGAAAAGAGAACAAGTAAACCTAGGCTGAAATTCAAAAAGATTTAAAGAAGACTCGAAGAATTCAGATCAAAGAGCAGGGTCACCTACTTTGTCTATGAACAAAATGTGATTAAAAAATGTGGTGAATGAAATGGAATAAAAACAAATTCACACATGAGAAATGGTGGAACTGGGATTTTGTGTATTTACATGAAATGTTCCTTTTACTAAAAGATAGCAAAAGCAAACACAATAAAAATGAATAAATTACTACACAATAAACCATATAAATAAAATCTGTTCCAGAGTTTTAAAAGAAATGAAAACAGAAATAAAAAACATTCAGTTGGAAGATTTTACAGAAAAGTCCACCATTGTGGGTTTCTTTTATAAAAAATAAAAAAAAAAAACATTAAAAAATATTGTCTCTTGCTCTCTAGAGACAATGTTAGTTTAAAATTGCAGTTTAACCAAACCAACCATTACTGACAAGACACGTGTATTCAGCTTGAGGTTTCCAACTGAGCTAAATATATATTTCAAATCTTTTCCAATGACAAGCTTTAATGACAGACAAATGCTCTTGAGGAACGTTGTCACAACTATTTCATAGCAGGCTATTGCTTACCTTCCAGCGACACATCCTGCATTTTACATGAGATTTCACTGGTACAAGTCTAGTAGCAATCAAATTTCAGTTTGGATGCAGGGTTTTGCCGCTATACGTGTTGGCTATCTAATTTTACTATGCAGTTTCTTAGTGATCTGGTGCAGATAATGGCTGGAAATGTTCAACAGGAACAGCATCTGCAAGGTGGGCCAGGAGCCTCCATACAAGCACTGGTCCAATGATTCTGCAAGACACAGTTCAAGCTGACATCCATCTACACCTCCAGCTATCGATGACCTCAACCAGTCCACAGTCGCTTCATACCGTACTGGTATTCTTGAACACGCCTTCCGGGGCATTTTAATTTAGTTTCATCTGGTTTTGGTATCACTCCGTTCCCCACCACAGAGAGGTGTCTCCAGAGTCGGTGCACAATGTGGCAGTGGGTCATTTTGTGACAACTGCTTATTAATGAAAGTTGGGCTGGAGTTCTGTGAATAGCCTCAGGGTTATCTTTGTGTATATAGTAGTGATGCATAAAAATCTAGTGTGTGCACAAAACCAGCAGGTCATGCTGAAGATGCCTCGTCCCACTCAAAAATACATGTAGCGCTCAGTTTTGCTTGTTTTTGAGGATCATTTTAACTCCACAGAGTTTTATTCCAGGAATAATTCTCCACAACATTGAAATAAATGACAATGTAACCTCAGAAGTTTGAAAAGAAATGATAGATGAACACAAAAATTGATCAAACAAATACAATTACATATTTATAAAGAGAGTTCTTCTGGAAATTTGCTTCATTCGAGCTTTAATTCAGTAAGCAAAAATAGGTGAAATAATAGTTTTCTAGTGTGTTCTTGTTGACAATCAGAGAACACGCAAATTTGAAAATTGACACCAGTACTTTTATTTTCAATTCACCACCATTTGAGCTACAGGTCATTGACTCAAGCTGAGAGTTTAGGGAATTCTTTTGTCTAGGAATTAAAATATTAATACGACCCATTCTTTGGGGAAGGCGGATCTCAGTTTCCTGACCTGCTCAAAAATGCAGGTTAAGTGAAATCCTATATTCAACATATATTCTCCAAACTTTTATCTGTATGTCTAATCATTTATCGAGTTTGTTTAGAAAGGATCAGTTTACAGAAAAAAAAAAAAAAAAAAACAATGCACAGCGGTTATTCCTCATTTGCTGAAATGATTACAATAATAAGTAGGATTATGCTCATTAAAACCAGAACTGTGGGGAAGAGTATAAACCTCCTCCTGCCAAAAGACTATTAACAATTAAACTTGACCTTTTCACGTGAAACTATTACAGCTTTTTAGGTAAGTACATGCTGAACCATAGCTCCGAAGTAAAAAAAAACTTAAAAGAAAAACCCCACCAATGTTTTAACCCTTAAGCCTCCTGTTCACAGTTTCATGCTTCGCTGCAACACTTCATCCAGACTCTCACTGAAGGACCAGTGTGGCTTTATGTTCTTCAGGCATGAACGCCTCAAAACAAGCTCTTGGTTATTTCTTCAAGAGCGTAATTTAGAGCCAGATTTTACATTTTTACTGAAATATTTCACAACAGTTGCACAATACAGACAAGAGATCCATGATTGAAGACATACTATAAACCTGTCATTAAGATATGTTGAACCTCGAGGGCAAAAATCGATCCACTTTCGTCCTTACTATACAATATGTCAAACTGCACACATGTTGGCTATAAATATTACAAATTTAAAATGAGGACAAATAACTGTTTCACCTTTTATTATAGTTTCAAAATGTTTGCCATGTTTCATGGACCTATAATTGGGTGGAGGGACCCCTGCAATCGAAAGCCTGCTGCAGCCAGTTAGTCTGGAATTGTACTTTGTATATTTTGGGGCCAGCTTGGATCACTCTCATGAGAACATGTATTGAATTACGGAAATGTACCACACACTGGGAAGCTGGCTCGATTAGCCAGAAAGTAGCCGACTCGCTATTCTTAGCATGTTCATTATAGCAGGTTGCCAAGGAAACCAAAGAGGAAAAGTTCAGAGAAAGCAGGAAAGAAAAAAATGTGGACTGGAATGCCAGACTGACGCTGAGCGCGCCACCTCCTCATTGGGCCCGTAAGTTTTAATGTAACAATAAAGTTGTCATTGCTCTAATTTGGTTTTTGCTTTATTCCTCGCTCGTTAGAAATTTAACAAATGCTCTGTATCGCAGTTGCACCAATGTCTGAACTGAAAGCAACGTGTTCTCCTGAAACAGTAGTTTATGTATGTATGCATGTATGTAATTATTCCGTGTAGTGTGTGTGTGTGTGTGTGTGTGTGTGTGTGTGTGTGTGTGTATGTGTATGTGGATATATTTTTCTTTTGACTAAATAAGGATTTTTGAAATTTTTTAAAATTCTACAAACATTTCCAGCAATTCTCGAAAGACCGGAATAATTTATTTGGAAATGTAGATTTTCAGTCATTTATGAATTTGGTAAAAATTAAATCATATTTGAACTTTCAGCAAATACAAATGTTCTTTTCTGTGTCCGCCACAGCCTGTGGATAACAAACCCCCTCAGTGAAAAGTATGTGATGTGTGCACCCAGTCCATATTTATTCATCACTGCTACTGGATACAACTGGATGGCTAAAGAAACAGCTCTTTGCTACCAATCACACTGTGCTTAGATGATATTCCCTTGGATCCCTGTTCAGATATTGGTGTGGGTGGGACGTTCTTTAAAGCAGCTCAGCCACACTCAAATTCATGATTTATACTGCATGTATTGACCTTTAATAACCACTGAACTGGATAAGCCCTTAAATTGAATAATGTACTCGTATCAATGTGTATCTTGTATGTATTTATTCAGCATTACATCATTCAGTTGAGGATTTTGCTTGTTAGTTGAGTCTAAGATTGTTAATTTGATGCTAATACGGACGGTTTTTTAGCTCTTTCATTTTTCTAGAAATCCTTTCAGGTCATATGTTACACAACTCCATCGTTACAAGCAATGGGGGGATGTGATGCTTTAACTGTAAGTATCTTCGTGAAAGGGTTATTAAAGGTCAAGTGGAAATGTGAGTCAATGTAAGACCTCTGCTTCTGTATATCTCATCAATTTTGCCCTTTCGTTTGGCAACTGACCTGCAGAAATCACAAGGAGCATCCATCTATTATTTTTTATTAATATTTTGAATGTTGAGTCTGAAAACACTGCTGACACTGAAAACATGCTGACCTAAAACACACAGCCGTATTTATATACATCTCAGGAAAAAAAATTCCCTTTTAAGATACTGAAATACGTGCAGGAGTGAAAGTCAATTTACAAACATGAAAAAATAGAAATTTGTTTTTTCAAACTCCTCCTCCAAAGGTGTGTTCAAATTATCTCAGCAAACATGCTGATTTTCATGAATATTTAAATATTTACTACTCTCCCCTATTTTGTTTTAATTCATATTAAATACATAATGTGTTTGACATTTACACACACACACACACACACACACACACACACATGCAAATGTAGCAATGTTGAAAATTGAAATACTTGGACAGCTGAGACTTGGGAGAAGATAAAACTCTAATTTTAATTAGAGACTGAACACACCAGATTATGGACCCCAGAGGGAGTCATCACCAGCACCTTTAACTTCACTTGTGATGCGGAAACAAATAAAACACAACCTGATAGGTTAACCATGAACTACATAGAATAAAGACCAGACAATAACAGAACACAAAAGGGAAAAAGAAACACCCTTAATTTCACAGTCTGACCAGGAAAGGTCCCAGAAAATGACATCCCACAAGTCTTTACAGTGCCAAGCCTGACAGTGCCTACAGCATCCCCATAGCCATATATATATATATATATATATATATATATATATATATATATATATATATATATATATATATATATATATATATATATATATATATATATATATATATAATGTGTGTGTGTGTGTGTGTATTCTCTGAAATCTTTTCTGGATCTATAAACAAATGACAAAAATAGCTCTTGACTATTTTTTACAGTTGCTGTGCTGAAACTCCAGCGTGAGACGGAAAATTCTTGACACGCTTGAAGGCAGCAAAGAAAAATAACAGCTCTACCTGCAGAGGGTTTGACAGGTGTCATTTGTACTCCTCCATTTTTTTTTTAATGTTTTTTGTGATTCATGCTCTTCCTTGCCAGCTGCTGTAGATGGAAAAATCAAGAACGTTCCTTCTATTGCTTTTCCAAATGACTTCAGAGGCAGTCCCTCAACACTGTTAATCCAGAAGCCCTGTGCCCCCCCACTCATCCAACAAAACCTCAGTGACCTCACAATTCACCCTCTATACTGAAAGTGTGCTGAAAAGATTTATCTGCTCTTAAAATATTCCCCTGAATTGAATTATCTCCTCTCGACAGTTCTCTGCTGTGGGAAAGCACATGTTGTTTGGATGACGCCTCACTGTGAAATAAAATCAGGCTCCTGTACCTCTGCTGAAGATGAGATGTGACAGATGTTGAACCGTTTCCGATTTCAGCCTGTGTACAATGGAAATACTGTATTCATACACTTCTGTAAAGCAAGTGATGTATTCGAGTGTAAAACCTGACTGTGCAACATCTTTTGGAATATGTAAATCGCTCTCATACCAAATGCATGTTTGACCCTGGTCTACTAAGCACATGCAAACCCTGCATGTGACTCATTCATATGTGGGGTGAATAGCCCACATCTGTCAGGTTCATCTGCAGTTGTCCTTGTAGCAGAAACTCCATCCTGCAGTGTGAACAAGACAGTTCTAAATACAAGAATTACATCAATTTACATCCACCAGTCATTTCAATTACAGGATTGGTATTTTCCATGTGCTGCCATGTTTCCTCTCAAGCAGTGATGCTTTGATCTGATCTCTCTGGCAGTTTCCTGTCACGTCTGGTGTGTTAGTTAAGTTATATTTGACTATTAGCATTCTGATTATGGTTATTCACCATATATTACAAGACAAATGCCAGATTTAGGGACATGGATAAGCTGAAGGCACAGGGACAGCCCATTCAGGGCAATGCTCACCACAAACACGTCACCTTCTGTCTTGCAGAAGTATTTTAAAGTTGATGGGGTTTTTTTTTTTTTTTTTTTTTTTTTTTTTTTGGGGGGGGGGGGGGGGGGGGGGGTCTTCTTTAAATTTATCGGTTGCACCTTTTGAATTTGTGAATGCTTCATGAAGTTTGCACAGAATTTTGTGGTAGAAAATTGCGTCCACAGTGGAACAAAATGTAAATTGTTTTGTTGCTGACTGTCAAACTTTTCTGACATACTTGGAATGTAGCCCCACACCTTAGTTTGTTTGGTGTGGTCCACGTTACTTACTGGGTTTGTTTACTTGTAAGGAGTGGAAAGGTTGTAAGGGTATGATAACAATATAGATCATGCTCCTTCTTCTAGATCATGGCAGGATTGTGGCAACAGACTTAGATAACTCATGGAAAGGAGAAGGTTTATGGAATTGCATCAGGGAGTGGACAAGAATAGATGAGGAAGAGATTTAAGAACTGGATGGTTAGTGAGAGAAAAGGGGGGTGAGGCTAGTTTTGACGGAACAGAAAACGAAGATAAGGTTGAGAAATTAAAATTAAAACATGCTGTCCAACACAACATCCTTTAATTTCGTGGTGGAATTTCAAGGGAAAACTAGAATAAATAAGTATGATCCTGTAGAAATCACAAAAACTGATCAGAGCATATGTGGGTGAAGGTAAAGGTGTTGGGAAACAGCATCCTGCTTGCAGGCTGTAACTTTTGTTGAAACGGCCTGTGTGAAGGAAAAGTGAAAGTCGTGAAAACGTTGAGTTTGACAGCAAAGAAGCAGAAGAGGACGTAAAGAGTTGATAACAGGAGTCCTCCTTAGTGTCAGTATGAAGATTGTTTAAAGCCTGGAAGTAATAGAGCTCTCCGTTCTCAGGGTGCAGGTTTACTCGTAGTTCCTAGAGTATCGAAATGTAGATTTGGAGGACGGGCTTTCTGTTATCAGGAACCATCACTCTGGAACCAACTTCCAGTTTGGGTTAAGGAGGCTGATACCACCTCCACCTTTAAAACTAAACTTAAAACATTTCTGTTTAATAAAGCATATAGTTAGTGTACATTTAGTACCTTAATGTGTCAGGGCCAGTAGTCAAAGCTGCAGCTACAGGACCAGATTAGAGCAGCTCATTTTAAACATAGCTTCGGTGTAGATATGCTGTTATAGGCCTATGCTGCAGGGGGGCACCAACATGATCCACTGAGTGGTGCCTTTCACCTTCTCTGTTTCTCTTTGCCTTCTCTGTCTCTTCTTCACCTCAACCCTCATTTATTAACAATATCCCATAAATTTAATTGTGGTCCATTGTTCTGGTAGTTTTTTGTGCTTGTCTGGCCCTTCTTTTCCTCTTCTTTGCATGTCCTGCGGACCAGAGCCTCAGGAGCTGCTTGCTGACCTGCAGTTCCACCTCTGACCATCCCAGTGTCTGCCTTCACCTGTCTGTGTGGATGTCTTTTGGATGCTTGCTGACACCCCGACCTGCAGTCCTCATCCCCTTGTATCACCGTCTATCCATATATCACCCATATTCACAGAAGTCTAATTGGACTACCAAGGACAGTTACTAATGTATCCTATCTTGTACCTTTGACGGTGTCTCTATGTCTCTATTCTTTCTTATTTCTTGCTCTACCCGGCTGGCCTTCGGCAGGAGGGTCCCCCCTCATGAGCCAGGTCCTGCTCAAGGTTTCTTCCCTCTTAAAGGGGAGTTTTTCCTTGCCACTGTTTGGCTTAAGGTTTTTCTTCCACTAGGGGAGTTTTTACCTGCCGCTGTTTATGTAATAATTGCTCGGGGGTCATGTTCTGGGTCTCTGGAAAGCGCCTAGAGACAACTTGTGTTGTAATAGACGCTATATAAATAAAATTGAAATTGAAATTGAAGTATGTAGAAGTACATTTGAAGTTAGAAAAAGAATGACAAGAGAGGCTGAGAAAATAGGCTGAAAAGGCACTGGCTGAATGTGATGTGAAAGAGTCTCCAAGTGAAGTGTTTCTGTGATTTGTAGAATACAATGAGAAGAAGTGTATCCTGAAGCCAATGATGTTTTAATTTCCAAGCGTTTGGGAAGAATAGCTGAAATGTTCAAAGGTATGAGGAGATATAAGTGGTGAGGATAACTATGATTATGACCGTGTGGAGCAGGTACAAAACCTAAATGGTTCAGTCAGCCAGAGGCAGCACAGGTCTGCAAACGAGACCGGACATATAAACATAAGACTGACCACCTGTTTATATACAATTTGAAATGTGTTCTTTGACACATTTCTAACGATTACAAATTTGTTTTTATTATTATTATTATTATTATTATATGACAGGTACAGTTGAACAACCTTCAAATGTTGTTTCCTTCTTTCTTTCTTTTTTTTGTAATGGTTGAAAATAGGTTAGTACATTTAAGGAATTGAAAGTCCTAAAAGTAGAACATGTAGCCAGAAAAAAACAGACAGCTGTCACGTTACCTTACTTACCTTCCCCTGGAACATATACTATTATTCAAGAAATAAAAATTAAAATACATCAATAAAAACCTGGACACTCATGATATGACGATGTTACGTTTCTTTATTATAATACATAAGTTATATGCTTTTCTGGAGTTTTCTTCCTTTTTTCCGTGTCTCCTTTTCCACGTTGTCCCTTTGTGGTGGTTTGTGTGATTGAGAAGAAGATAGTAAAAGAGCAAAGAAAACATTTCTGTCATTTATAGTAGGCATAATAAGAGCTTCTGCAGACATGAAATCTGAAATGGAGAGAATCCAAGTAGTCATAGCAGCTGTCCAGACTCTGGATCTGACAGGTGTACGATGTAAGGATGTCAGATGAGGTAGCTATGAGTCAAAAAGGAGCCTAATTGCTAATGGTTGTTGAGTTTTCAGAAGCCAACCTTGGATTTCATAGTAAATGGATATGTGGCAATTAAATGTGACAGGGTAGGTGGGGCAGGAGGAGGTTGTGTCACTTCTGTGATGGAGAGCATCCCCCACAGAGTCATTGATATTGTAGCTGAGCTAGAATATTTAGCTGTTTAACTATGGCTGGATGGAAGGAGCTCAGAGATTGTAAATCTTTATTATCCATGCATAAAATTAGAGCCATGTAACCTTGAAGAAGCAGAGCGAGCCAACAGAGGAAGAGCTGGATATATTAATGCACATAATGCATTATGGAGAAGTGATGACGCTGATTACAGTAGCCAGATATTGAAAGAGCTGCTGGGTAAAAGAAACCTTGTTTGTAATAAGAGTGAAAGATACACAAGGACAGATGTAGATTCTGGCAGTGTATGCGACGTATGTTGTACATCTTATGCTCCAGAACTGCTCCTTTGCGCCACAGTATTAGTGACATGTTCAGAAAGATAAGGCCATTGATCATTACCCAGTATATAGTAGAAAAAAAAATCTAAATGATCCAGATTACTGGGGGCAAATGTATTTTTAAAAAGACTGGGGAAATTGTAAAATCTTTCACGTAAAGGACACAATTACACATAATGTTACTCATAGTAAAAAAATCAGCAGAAGAAAATTCTAAAGGGAATGTGGAACAAAAAAGAAATTGTATCATGGTTGAATAAATACCTCTGTGTGTTATTTGCATTTATATGGCCATTAAGCAAAACATTCAGCAGTGATGAGTCAACTACTGATACCAACAAACATAGAGACTGCAGATGGGATTTCTTTATAGCACTAATTCTGTTAATTCATTCTGAAAAGTCATACTACGAAGCTTAGCTAAGTATTTAGCAGCTTATCCTGACCTAACGTTGCCTAAATGCAGCAGTCATTTCTCATTTTGCCACTGAAATGGCATCTGAAATGGGATATTCTGCTGCAAACATGTGCCGGAAACTGCACAGTTCCTCTGGTGTGCATCAGCTGAAGACGCTGGAAGCCATGGCTAACTTTGATTTAACAGAAGGTGTTCCAGCTTGCTTTCCAGGCCTTTTTGTCCCGCCCATTTGAATCCTGCTGCTGCACAGTATGAGGAAAAAGATCCTTCTTCAAAACTACTCTTCAGGAAACCTATGGGTGACATCAAAGAGGATCTGTGCAGTCATTTTTACAGTCCATGGTAAGCATGTCATGCAAAAAGACAGACAAAATCAACACAGAATACAGACAGAAGGCTCCCTACGTGTCCGCATCCATTTCAAACATTAGAAAGACTCTTTAGAAGGGACTTTTAAAGGTAAATGTGGAATAAGTTACGTAAGATTAAATATATGAGTGATGGATGACTGATGGAGCATTAAATAAGCTGCTGTCCTGATACAGCAAAGTATGGAAATAGGAGCATTTCCCTGGAAGATGGATCCAAGAAATTATCATTCTTGGCAAAGATCAAAAAAGTCCACAAAATGCAGGCCCATAGCATTAATTTTTTATATTTGTAAACTCGTAAAATGGGTGAATAATAAGAGGCTTATGCACTTTTTGGAAGTAAGGGGCTATATTTGGTTTTGTGTTTTAGAAGATCAGAAATGCTCAAATTTTAAAAAACACTGGTCACAGAGGTTTTTTTTAAGCTGTTGAAGGTAGATAATGAGCTGTGGCTAGAGAAGTGGTTCAAGAAAAGGGGTCTTGATAAGACATCAGATGGGAAATGAGGAAATCATTTTCAATGAGGTTTTTGATTTGTTAAGTGGAAGAGCTATTCAGGTTAAGAAAGGCTGAGAACTTTAAAAAAAGTGTGTGCTAGAGAATTGTACTCCTTGGGAGAGCGTTATATGTCCTACAGTGTTCTTCATCATAATAAATGACGTCTCTGAAAACATACCTGTCATGACAGAGACATTCCTTTTTACTGATGATGATTGGTGGACAAGTAGAGGGAATATAGAACGTATGGTCAGGAATCTACCGGAGGAGGTACAGACAGAGGGAACCGGGTGAGGATTTGCATTGTCGGGTGAAAAAAAATACGAATAATAAAAGTTCAGTGCCTTTTGCCTTAAGAGAGCTGAAATAGGCCCCAGTAGATCAATGCGACCTTGAACAGGAATAACCGGAGATGGATGGATGTTCTTTACAAACAAGAAGGTTGAAGATGTAGTGAGGAAAAGTTTACTTCGTTAATGTGTGGTGAGTTGAACGCTTTTGCTTTTTGGAAATTGATTTTGAGTCAAGACTGACAGAATAGAAGAATTACTGTGGGGGAAAAAAAGGCTCTGTATGTCATGCAGCGTCTGGCAGTGCTGCTTTGTGGAGCAGGTATTGATTTTCTTAAAGAAGCAAAAGGAGGATTTTTATTTTGTTATATATCTTTAAATCAGTTTTAATTATGTTTGAAAAAAAAAAAAACTAGAGCAACTTTGGACTCCCCTTCATGTTGTCTCTTCTGACAATTTTGAATCACCTCTTAGTACTATGTCAAACTTCAACAACAATGAAACAAGCTCACAGAGCAGTGGACATCATGATTAAGGTCCCAGGAACTAATTACTGAAGAGAAACCAAGAGAGTGTCCAAGTAAGAGACTAAACAACAGCAAATCTTCGAGAGTGTTGTGGAAATGGTCTAACCTCCACAGCTGTAAGTATATGTCTGTGCTAAAAAATGCCAAAGAGCCTACATATGTTTGTAGGAAGAAAGGCAGTGTATGGGTCTGCAAATGTGTGGGGTCAAAAAGATTAGTTTACTGTTCTCCCGTCAGAGCCTCATCAGTCTCCAATCTTAAAAATCAAACATCTTTGATATCCTCTGACCGAATACCCCAATAGCCACTGAGTTAGCCGAGCAGATAGTGTCACCAATGGATGTTGGCAGCATGCAGAGCACAGTGCTGCAAAACCCAGACGAAATGGCATGTATTAAAAAAATATATAACTGTGTCTCAACAAAACAAGGCTCTACTTGTTTATTCCTCCGAAGTCATGTTTATTAACCCTCTTTGATAAACAGAATCCCAAAAAGGGGATTTTGGAGCCTCTTTTACAGGAAAAAAAAGGGCAACATTTGGAAGGATGTTACTAGATATTTCTGTGGCTTTGACATTTGTTCAACCGCGTTGTGACTGAAGTTAATAAGACATCAGATTACCCACGTGGGTGGGCTGTGAATCCATTAGCAATATTGTTAACACTGGACTGAGTAGAAGAGGGGAGGCCTCTTAAGTACTCCGTTGTCGTGATTCATTACCAGCATGATCAACCAGGAAAGTCCAAGACCTAGTCAATGAAACATCATTTATTTCTCCATGGTTGCACAGTTGGTTAGCAGTAGGTATCAACATACATATGGATTACTAAAAATATAAAAGCAGAGAAGTTGGCAAGGAAGGCTGTTAAATGTGGATGTTGAAAACAGTCCAAATCAATAAGGAAAAGCATATGAACATGCGTGAGATTTTCAATGAAGTAGGATAGATTAAATACAGATGTTCCCAAAGGAGAAGGAGAAAAAATGAAATGAGAAATGGCCTCAGTAACCTAAAAAGCAGATTTTTCATGATAGGTCAGGATCCAGCTGCCCATTGGAGTCAATGGCAAGAGAAAGAGACAGAGGAACATGTCTGATTTCATGCAGGCAATATCAGGAAGAGAAGCTGGTATTGATCACAGGTCTGCAGAGGGCAGAATAACTTCAAACTACAAGTCAAAATGTGTTAGATTACCAGGAGACAGTGGAAAGCTGGCTTTTTTTTCCTGTATAAAGTAGAACTCATTTCATGACAGCAGCAGAAAATGGACAGTTAACAGCCAGAAGCAGGGAATAATGCAAATACGCAAACTCCAAAGGGATACAAGGACAAAGAAGAAGATTGAGGCCATTCATACTCCATTTATGCAGTACAAAGCATGCGGTTCACTTCATAGTACCTGCTACAAATTGTATTTGTTCTTAACATATTGTATACCACCATGAAAATTAAATGCATTACCTGTTTAAATCAAAATAAGTCAGTGCTTCCACTTGTTAAGGTATTACTAGTAAGTGTAAAAAAATCCAGTTGAGCCAGACAACTTAGGAATAAAGATAAAAACAATCAAATAAAGAATAAAGGAAATTAAATCACTGCTCTCAAAAAATTCATATAACCTGTTTCAGGATCAAATAAAATAAAATAACACAAGCCTTTTGGGCTGTTTCAAATCATTCCTTGAATAAACCCAAATTGTTGCAGGCCTGAAACCACACTTGTAAATGTTGCGGTCCAAAACATTATATATCATTGGAATCAGGTGTTCCAATCACTTCCAAGGCCACAGGTGTATAAAATCAAGCACCTCGGCATGCAGCCTGTTTTAACAAATATTTGTGAAAGAATGAGTCTCTCTCAGGAGCTCAGTGAATTCCAGTGTGGAACGGAGATACTGTATTTCATCAATACAACTAAAGCTAGAGCTTTTTTCTGAGACAGGCATCAAAGTCTGCAGCTCCTGTTTCCCCACAGCCTGCAGTTAAATCTTCTAGAAAAAGCCTCTACATGTCTGCTGACCACTCCCTCGTAAGCCTTGTGGTCGCCTAGCAATGCAACATGAATACGGTTTGACAGTTTCCAGAAAGCAGGCAAACTGCATCATCTTCATCCAACTGAATTTATGCGGTTGACTTAAGTCTTGGTGACTAGGAATTCTGACAATTGTTTATGCCGTTTAAAATATTAAGATCTTTTACAATGTACATAGTCAATCAGTGCTCCGCTCTCCTAATCGCTCCAGTACTGCTAAAATATTCCTGTGAGGTCACTCATAGGTCTTTGAACAATGTCACTCGTAGGTCTTTGAAGGATGGCAGTTTGAGGCCGACTAGTCAGGGCAAGAGTGGTAACCATCTTGCAGGAGCTGACTCCGCCCAACCCCAGCTAATCCAAATGTGGGTGAAGGCTACACAGAGGGGCGACTGGAACAACATCCGGGCAACTAATTGCAAATAATTTTATTTCCGCTGTCAGTGGAGATTGACCCCTAAAGGCCATTTCGAGAACTGCACCTCCTAACTTTTAATACTCTAATGGCCTGTTTGAATATTTGATATAGACATGCAATGCTGCATGTGTATAACTTCTTCACCTGGCAAATTCATTACCTATTAGTACTATAGTATGTGTCTTTTGTTAACATGTTTTTTTTTTATTTTGTTTTTGCAACATCATGCATACATTTGCATCACTAGACATATATTTTATCAAAGGCTTGATTTTTTTTTTTTTTTTTAAAACTAAAAACTTTTTTATTTTTCTAAATTCTGTTTTTCGCCTGAACTTCATGCTGCAGTCCATGAAAATGCTTGTAACACACAACCTAAAATCATCCTCTTAGATTCAACTGCCTGACCAGTTCAGTCTCTTCGGCAAATAGCCTTGTCCACAATGTGAAATTGATAATTGTTAAAACAAAAACATTTAAAAAAAACAAAAATAATAAAACCACAGGCTGATTAAGCCTTCTTTATGAATGTACATGCATTTACATGTTTTAATTCAAGCTTCTTTTTTTTTGTCACCTTTTATCCAGTGGAAGCATGAAATGAGCTCTCATTTCATGAACTGAGGTATGTGTAAAAAAAAAAAAATCCTTGGAAGGAGAGTAATTTGTTTTTCTTCAGACACCGTGCTGCTGCAGGAAAAATGAATCATATGAAAAATGTATAGACCTAAGGTCTGTTAGAATTACCTGCCAAAATGTTTCATGGCTCATAATATGCAAACAGCTGAGGGGTAGGTATAGTTAGCATTGAGGTGCTTCTTAGAATATAGAATTCAAATAAACCAAGATGACAAACATTTGTCAGTCAACTAATCCCCTGTCTATTAGTGGTCTCTTTCTCTTTCCCTGTTCGTTCTTCATCAGCATGTTCCTGGGCTTTCGTTTGGGAGTCCTGCATCTTTAGCACAAGTGCACATGCCTATTCATCTTCATATGAGGACTGTCCGTGAAGTGCCCAAGCTGCGTGACCCACCATATTCTGTGGTTATTACTCCTTTCAGCAGACCGAGTCCCTTTTTACCACACTGGGAAAATGAGATTTAAACAGCAGACAGCTGCAGGGTCAGACCATGTTAAAGCTAAAGTAGCTGCAGAACTGGGAGGAAAAAATGGGAGGAGGGATGGGGAATCAGTTTCTGGTTAAACTCACAGAAACAGTAACGAGGGTTTAAAAACTTATGAAGCGTGAACAAATTTGAAATGGATCAGACAAAGAAATATTTTTATTGATTGTTAATAATGCTGGCTTTTCACACCATAACCTCTTGAGTCACTTTTAATTCTTCAGTGCATGCTTTTGCACAAGAAGAAAGGAAATAACACTATAAACGATAAATTATAAATATATTAAATCGCCCAGAGAAAGATATCTTTACAGTCATTTAGAAGACAGGTCAATATCTAATCTTGCTTGGGTTTACTTTCACTGTGGATTCAGGAACGGTGCATTTAAGAGGTGAACACGCTTCAGACGGCTCTCTTGTGGCCTTTCAGGTAAAAGTAGCAAAACATCTGAAGGGGAGATTCTGCTTTGATGTCAAGTTGCCACCTCTGACATCCTTTTTCTTTTTTTTTCTTTAAGCTGATTTTTGGAGTTATGCAGCTTGAGACCCATCTGATCTGCTGCCGGAGATTTCTCTTATTTTTCTGCACTGCAGCATATCAACATCACCGAGTTCTCTGATATCTCGCTGCAACACCTTGATACTGCTGAACTCCAACACCTTCCCTGCAGTTGTCTGCAAAATTGTTTGCTGCAGCCCTTGCCAGGTCAACAACAACAGGGCAGCAAAGAGATGAGTAAGAATGTAGAGGAGATTGCAAACAAAACCTTGTTATTGTGCATTTCAAGGATGATAGAGATTAAAACACCTACTGTACTCTGGAGAATTTCAATTTCATAAGGCCATTTAGGTGGTGGTATTCTTGAGTTTAGGATATATAAGCGCACAGTAAAGGAGAGACTTCGCCAGGTATTCCTAACTACTGACAAACTTGAGGAGAGTTTCATTAACCCACCTTTCAGCCATCCTTCAGTGCTTCCAAACAAGAATAATAACGGACACACAGCACAGATCGAAACACAATTACCAAGTATACCTTGCTATTAATGCAAAGCAGACATGCTGTTCTGCTTGTAGCTAATTCTGAGGTTCAAGTGTGGCATTTTTGTTTCATATCATCATTAGCTGTGTCAAACATGCTGCAGTAGAAGGATAAATGTGAAGTTTAGTGTGTTGCCTGTGTTAGTTATAAAATTCAGTTATAGCTATATATACAGCATAAGACATTTAATCCGCAGAGTGCAAAATGAATCATTTCGGCTGTCACCTTTATTTCCCCTCAAAGACCACAGCGTGAATATCTCCCTCAGCTGTTCTGCAGGGGATTACAGAAGTACACTGCAGCGTTACAGGGACAGAAGGGGTCAGTCCCTCTTACATCTGCTCACCATCCTTTCTGGTGTCTCTTTGATTCCTTCAGACTTTTTCTGCGCTCTTACTTCATCATTGTCTTGCACAAATGCATCCTGCGGCCCGACGGCTACACCTGGGATTTCTCCGTGCCCTCCCTCCCTTGTCTCTGTGTATAGGCGTCATGAGAAACATGCTGCTTAATGTGGTTTTTCTGGTAGAAGCTACTCAAAATCTTTTTTTTTTTCCCTCCATTCATCTGCGCTCCCCGGTGTGGGCGACATGTAGCTCTCCAAGTTAAGCTTTACGTGTTTTTTGTATTAGTGTCTACTTTGTTTATGTTTGGTAGGTTAGGGCTCACATTAAGTATAAACAAGAGATATTACGGCGGTACATCCAAGACTGCTCCATGTTATGCTTCTGTGAAACATGGCTGACAACACAGTAATATCACAGTCATGCTCTGGTGATGTGGAATGCGTCACCATTAAATGCAGGTCATTTTACCAACCAAGAGAACTGCAGTGAATCATAATGAGTGCAGTGTATGTAGGGGACCAATTGTGATCTCTGGAAAAGCATGCCCAAATTCCAGCAGTTTATCTACTTCCACACCAGAGGAAGCCACACCTTGGACAAATACTACAGTAATATTAAAGACACTTGTACAGTTGTCCCCAAGCCGCACTTTGGGGAATGTGACCACCTTACCATTCTGCCACAGTCTACCTACATCAAAAGGCTCAAATCAGACCCAGTTACACTCAAGAATGTGAAGCTATGCACTGATGATGCAATGGCAGAACTGCAGGGCTGTTTGAAAGCCACAGAAATTGACATTTGTAAAGAGGCGACGGCAAATGTTCATGAATACACAGCCATGGTCAGCATCTACATTGACTGGTGCACGTCTATATGCATCCCCTCCTGGACTATTTGTGTTTTCTAATCAAAGCCTTGGTTCAATGCAGATATACGAGCTTTCAAGTCAAGAAACATCAAGGAGTACAGGTGTGCCCGCTACGAGCTCTAAAGATTAATCAGAGCTCCAAACCGGACTTATTCCCAGAGACTTAAAAACTATCAGCAAAACACAGGTCCACAGGGCTCTGAGACAGGTGAACCCACATGTGGCTACGGGACCTAACCGTGTGGCACCAAGAGTCCTTAAGGTTGGCAGAGATGTACACAGATGTTTTCAACAACCTCTCTTTCACAGGAGACAGTCCTAAGAACTGATCCTAGATTTCAGGAGAAAAGCTCCCTCTCTGAAGCCTGCCTCTATCAAGGGAACTGAGGTGGAGAGGACTAACGGCTTCCTTGGTCTTCACAACCTGTGAGCATTAACACCCACAAGGCCCGTTTCCACAACAGCTTCATCCCAGCCACTGTCAGGTTGGTGGCAACAAACATTTAAAGTTGAAAAAAAAAACCTCTTCCATACTCAGGACAGTTGAAAAATGCTGGGCTGTATTTATTTATTTATGCATATATAGTATTTTCACACTGTTTACACCTCCAAGTATTTGATTTTGTTTTCAATAAATAGTATGTTATAAAATATTGTTCTGAAATGTTGTATGCTTTTTTTTTTATTACTTTGTTCAACATCCTCAGGGAAATGCACAATAATTCCAGTGTACATGCGCTTAAATGTAGGTGTGCAAATGGCAATGAAAATCTATTCAATTCAATTCTATCATACTGTGAGTGTACAAATACAATATAGAATTTCATACTTTGTCTTTTATTCCATGAGGACAGGGTTCTGATGTTACATGTCTGGAAGTGGCAAAAGTAGGTGATCCACAGGAATAAGCAAGGATGTCAATCAGGGGCTCTTTGCAGAGAAATTGGCAACCAAATCCCAGGAACCTCTTTTCATTGTCCTCTTGCCTTCTTCTCAGTGTTTTCTTGCACTGACACTCTTGTCAAAGGTCAGCGTTCCTGGCTTTCATCGTGTCTGTGGCCCTCCTATCTGGTCTCCCCAGTCTGACAACAGAACAATGTCTAGTCTGAGATCCGACATTGTGTTTAACCTTGTGGGACTTTCTGCTGCCAGGTGATGGTCTGTTGCCAAAATTATTGTTTTTTTTGCAATAGATGATGGCTGATCAGATGGTTTCAAGCCATACAGATGTTTATCTTACAATTTCTGTGTTCCAGCACCCAAATTAATCTAACATAAAGCCACTAAGGTCCGACTTCAAAAATGAGTCAATTTTCAGAGGTTTTACAATGATAGCTGTAATTATAATTATGAAATATCGTACAAGTTCAATTTTGTGTACAGCCTTCTTTTTGTCTTTGGTAACTTTGGCAAGAACAAGGACAGGTTTGAGTGTCTGACAAAAACGAAGCCTCACCTGTGCGCTCAGTGAAATGGGGCCAGATAAATAAAAAGAACACCACCACCAGATTGTGTTTATTGAAGAAAATGTATTCTTATTCAAAACAGCTGCTCTGGAAAGCACAAAAACAAAATCTATTTTGAGAAAACCTCCCTCATGTTAAATAAAAATCAGCAGCATTTTTCTGAAGCCTTCAGGGACATAAACATCTCCAGGCAAAAGGTTCAGCTTATAGTGTTATTCAGGGTAAAAGTTCAACTTAAGGCCGTCTCTGCAATTTTTTTCTTTATTCCATTGAAGCTGTTCTTATCACCACGATAAGCCTTGAATTTAAATGTATTAAATTGTCTACAAAGGAGTATAGTCTCTGAAGACACTTCATTGTGCCGTTAGTCTTCATTTTTGTTCAAAATACTCAAAATTGAACAAAACAAAAACTAAGCCCTCATGCATGTATGCACATACTTCTCAGATGTTGGATGGATCTTCTTACCTGCTTGATTCACATCAAATTCTCGAAATGTCCATCTTCAGGTGCTATGTTGGGTGTTGATACACACACAATAATTGATTTTTGAAACCTTGTAGTAGTTTATAGGACTCTACGAACCTTGAAGTAGCATCAAGTCTTTGGGCTGTGGATTTCTTTAAGTATTCTTAAAGTAAGAACAAAAAATATGTGGTAAAGTTAACCCTCCTTTTTTCACAATGACCCATTTTTGTGTCCTACATAAAAACCTGACGACATGTCATGACTTTGAAACTATGGTTATGGATATATATGACACTGGTTCCCTTCTTTTGCTTTCTTAAGTTTCAGCCTTTGACTGTTTCTACTATTATGTTTAATGGATTGGATTTATTTTGAAAGCACTTTCCTGGGTGTGTGTCTTGTTATCCCATGACTGTCGGCGTGTACGCTCTCATACCTGCCTCACATCTTTGCCATCATTTGTGAGTCCTACTACTGGAGTCCGTAACTACACTGGGGCACTTAACCCCCGACCAAGATTAGTTCAGTTGAGCCGGTTTCAGAAAGTGAAAAAAATCATACTTGAACCCTGACTGACTCTGAAGTAAACCTGGTCAAGAGCAGGTTTACTTCAACATACCCAGAGTTTATTTCTGTCTTCTCTCCTTGACGAAGCTGAAACAAGTTCAATTTAATCAGACAGTTTAGCTTATAACATGCATTATGGAGATGTCTGAATGATGACATGTCATATTTGTGTCAGGAAAGTATTTAGACTTTAATGCAGCCAAATAAGCCATAATTTGTACTCGTGACACCCTGATGATTTTTGAAGCGTGTCTTTGTTTTTGTCACAGTCAGCCTATTTGATCGTATCCTGCTGTGCATCACAAATACCTCGAATTTTCATACCTCACACAAAATACCTTATATACACTTTTATTAATTAGCAAATGTCAATTTTATTAATAATTATGCAGATAATGAACATTCTATATTCTATTACATAAGAATTTGGATGATGCAGAATTGGTAAAAGTGAGTTTCATAAGCCCCGCCCTTTTTTTCCTGTCAACTCACAAATAAAAAACGTTCCTGTTTATTATTTTTCCAATAGCCACAAAGTAATCTAATTAACTTTCTAATTACAAGACATGTAATGTAATGTTTTCTAAATAATGATTAAAACAAATCTTCATTCATTTATTGAAAATAATTTGTTGTTAATTTGTTAAATGTAACCAATCTTTATGACTCAACACACAAATGTAGTCACTAAGAAACATAAAATTGTTGTGACAACTTGTAACAATAACTGGTCTTCCCTTCCCATCCACCTCATGCTCTCGCTGCCTTCCCTGATTGTTCACACCTGTGAATCCCTGTGATTTTATTTTTTTCTATCATCCCCCTTTACCCTGCTAGTCTGCAAATCATGCTTCCCGTGCTGCTCCCCTAATCTCCCCGCTCTCCATATCAGTGTTTTTTTTTTCCTTTAGATAAACAAATAACTTAATTTACTACTCCTGTTCCCCAGTCCCCTGGATTCGGGTCCTTTTCCTCCCTTCAAGGCAACCACAAACTTTTAGCATTGGAAATGCATAAACTGACCATTTCATGTTGTATGTCAGTGATAAAGGTGCAAGTACAGCAACACTGATATGATCTCATCCATCTAATCTGTGCTTCCTCGCCTCCTTTATCCCCCTGCCTGTGACCTGGAAATCTATCTAAGCAGAACATTTTGAAGGACGTATTAATGCCTAAAATGCACCTGATGGATAGAGAGAAGAAGGTTGCCACTGCTTCCATGACAGAGGACAGACCAGTGTCTGTGGAGTCTAAAGGGCATGTGAGATAATAACACACCAAGTAAGTGAAATTTGAAATGAATGCAGATGTTACTTGGTACACTTTTCAATCTTTATGATGGAAATATTAACATCAGCAATGGTATACTTTAGTCATGTAGTCCTTTTATATTAAACTGATGTCAGTTTAAAAGGATGGGCTCAAAGCTAAGATGTGTCATTTTGATAAATACCTGTTACCCTGACTCCTCTTGCTTCATGGCTGCCCTTGTCTTCTCTTCTTTGTTGGGTTGGATGAACCCTTTTTTTTCCCCACTCTGTACATCCTTGATTCTCCTCCTGGACTCCTTTCATCTTCTGTATGATGCAGCTAGCAATGCTCGTCTGCATCACCTGACCATTTTTCTGTACTGCAGCCTACCACCGCTTGTGATTACATCTGGCAGATAAGGTTTTAGTGACAGGAAGGATGATTATTTTTAAATATACTATGTGGAAGGAACATCTCCCGACCCCATCAGACATCACAGATGCCAAAAAGACTTCTATAAAACATGCTTTCATGCTTTCACAGCCAATAGCACTTTTTTTAAAAGCCTCTTTGAGCCTAATTTTGAAAATTAAAATATGCGGGCAATAGCATGTGCCACTTTACAGCTTCAATAAGTTTTAAAAGGGTAAGTTGCAGTCAGTGATTTTAATCTTAAGCATGATGAACTGATCATCAGCAGGGGTAGAAGACCTCCTCTATTAGTGGAAGTTTTGGCAGCTTGCTGGTCTGAAGTCCTCATATGTGTCTAACACAATGTCAAGAGGGGTAAACATAAGCAATAGTGTTGAAGAAGCAATTGTTGCGACAATATAAAAACTTGGAATTCAACATTCTACAGTGATAAAGACTAAGTGAAAAGCATTCAAGACAGTTAATAGTCTTCTCAGCCAAGTTTAGTCCCAAGGTCAGACTGTGTGCAATGCTCAGAGAAATCCAAAACAACCTAAAAGCTACATCGCTAAAACTGCAAGCCTCACTGAGCATGTCAAATGTCCAAATCAATGACGGAGCAATTAGAAGAAGACTAAACAAGTACAGTTTATTTGGAAGGACAGAGAAACCAGATGAAAACTGAGGCCATTTGTCGGACAGCTAAAGCTCAGTTTGAATTAGGTCACGTGGCAGGATAATGATCTAACGAACACATGCAAATGTACATCATAAAGAATGAAAAATAGATGAAGCAAGATTCATGAAGGATCTACTCAATGTCCAGATCTCAACTCAACATGCTAAGGTGGAACCCTTTAAAAAAAACTTGTTTTATGACGTTAAAGTTTTGAGGAGAGAGAAAAAAAAACAAAAGAAATATACTGGATTAAAAGAGGCACAAACTAACTAACTCTACTACTCCCACCTGACCCCTCTCTCCACTGAGTGCTTTTTAGGAATCGAAACATCCTTCAAAATGTTCTTCTGAGATCTGTTTCTGGGTCACAGGTTGAAAGAGAGAGAAGGCGATGGGGTACAAATTTGACATATGAAATAAGACTTGAGACACAAGGTGAGGAGTCAAGGACATGAAATGAGGATGTGCCATTTGGGAAAATGATGGTAAGCACCATTATGATACCGTGGGTGATGGAGGGTCTCTTACATTGCTGTTTCAGACCTGGTGAAAGTAGAAATTTTACATTGTTTTTTGATTTGTATTTGTTGAGACTTGTTTTTAGTGCTTCTAAAAGCCCCTTTAGTCTTCTAAGAAGCCACCTTTCCATCCATCATAGTAATATTGACTACATTCGTAAGTACAGCTGTAGAAATGAAGGATAAACACCTGGTCCTGAAGAGCAGACTTGTAGTCTGAATGGATTTCTGGCTAGTATTAAATGGCCAACTTTACCCACAGTCTTGATTGCAATGGTTTTAGTAAACAACTTGATCACATAACGAGTTGTGTAGAAGCTGTGCTTATTTCACTTATTTGGGTCAGCCCAAACTGATTTTGACCATGAGCATGAGTATTTTCCAACTTTAATATAAACCACTGCATATTTTTACAACATCCAGAAGCGCTACGAAAGACATGGAAGTATCCCCTATGGAAAAAAAACCCAAAAAAAAAACACCTTTATTTTGGTTTATTTTCTCAGCTTTGCTATGCAAGGGTTTAGTTTACTGTTGTCATAGAATATATCAAAATATTTTCATCTTCTAATCATATTCTGGTTGAGCAAATTAGCCATCTCCATGGCCTCTTGTTGATAATTACAAGAACAAATGCATTGACTGCTTATTAGCTTTCCCTTCCAAGGTCTGACATCGCTACTCAATGCAAACACAAGGTGTGATGTTCACTGGGGAGCGGTTATAGGAAGGCTTTCACTGTGAGTTAAAGATCTATTAAAGCAGAAACAATCCCTACTACTTTCCTGCAAACAGATGAGCAATTCGTTAAGTGGACAGCTTGGAGAGCAGAGTGTCGGCTCCGAACTGACTGCAGTGGATCCTTGCTCTCCGTGTGTGCCTTGTGTCCTTGTTAAGCCCCATTCAGAATTTGCTAAATAATTAAAAGTGCATTTCATTTCTCTGCCTACCTATTTTCTTCATTAAGTCACACTGAAGGAAGGCGTTAAGGTTAAACCAGTGATGTTATGCCAGTTTATATTTGGAACGTAATTCCTACAACCTAAATAGCTTCTCGACATATATAATCCCTTTGCTGTGCATAGATTTTAATTATATCCTAATGATGTTTACTTAAGTGAAGGCATTTAGACTTTTTTGATCTGAACAATAAGTATGACTTTGAAGTTGTTAAAAGAAGATATGCTTAAATACATGAAATTTAGCATAGAAATACAACTGAAAAAGGATTTTGTGTATTCCATGTAAACTGTGTTGAAGAAAGTGAGGTGTAGTTTACCTTCGTTCTGAGGTCAAAGCAATTGAAAAATACACTTTTTAAAATCAGTCAAATCAGCAGCTCTGCCATCTATCACGTAGTAAAGTTAAAGTAGTTAAAACATGGGCTCATTTCAGCAAGAGAAAATTAACTCTGAGACTGCTCAATAGGTGGGCTGTGTGGAGCATGAGGTTGCAGCTAGATTATAAGCAAGGAAACTCTTGTGGATTATTTAATGTACCGGACAGAGCAGATTCTCAGCTCAGATCTACAACACTGAACAGTCTGACAATATGGAAACTCAGCACACAAAAGGCAACACCCGAGACAGAGCAGCATGCACCATGGCAGTGCATGCATGCCCATTCATTATATATAAACTGAACTTGATGGGGTCAAGTAGGAACCAAGACAATTACTTTTTACTTTCAGCACAGCACAAATCAGAAGTGAATGCAGTCACATTAGCCCTTTCCACACAGCAGTTGACTTTCTGATACCAAGCGATAGCATCCACAAACATTTTAATTATTCATGAACCTCAGGAGAGAAAGATGAGGCTAAGAAACAAACTGGTTACCATTGCGGAAGTCATGCGCAGGAGTAATTTCATTTAAACCAATGCAAAGTTCATATTTTAATTTATCATTACATTTTAACTTACATGGATTTTGTTTTCTCTTTTTAGCTATGTTTATATAAAAAATGTATCTAAAATTACAAATACTTCTCAAAGCACAACCATTGTGCTTTCTCTTCATTATGTTGAATCCAGGCCGGTCCTGCATTTGCTATACTGATGCCATGAGGTATCACGTGGACTTGGAGAGGAATTGTAAAGTCTTGATTGACTGTAGTTGCTAACATATTTCCAATACAATTCTACAATGTTCTGAGCTTAATAAAGTAGAGATGTACGACCGAGCTAATGAAAAAGTGACACTGAACAGGTCAAATCAGGGCTTATTAAAGATGCCTAGCAGCTCAATGGTTAATTTTCTGACTTTGTAAATGGGACAAGGTCAACTCGAGGGCAACATATTCCCAGTTCTGCTAAACTAACTGACTACTAAACTGAGCACACCATTACACATAGGAGCTGTGTTATGAAGATGCATACACGGTTTGTGTTTCGATTTGGCATGTGATCTTCTTGTTGGAGGATTCTAACCAGAATCCTGTAAAACTAATTGAATCCTTGAGAGCAGTTATATTGTTAACGGCCTCCATTTAATGTCAATGCATTTTTTACATGCTTGTTACACCCAAATAAACTGTTATGATGGTATTCTGCCGTTTTCAGAAAACAGCAATTATATTATTTTAAATTTATGTTAAGCCACAACATTATGCAAGTAGAGGTGTGGTTTTTCAACAGCTGCATTGCAATCTATTAAGTTAACTGCTACAGAGTTTACCTACTTTAATTTTTAGTGAATTTGACATCTGAGATGTGGGTTAAGAGCTAGGTAACCCTAATCACTTTTTATTCCAATGAAAAGATGGCTTACTGTGATTTTAATTGTACTAAATGACTCTTGGTTGGCCTTGAAGCGTTCAAAAAGAAGACAACTGAGCGGTGTGCTACTACCAGCCTCTGGCTGAGAGCTGATGGGTGGCAGCTGAAAGGTCTTCTGCTGCGGGCAGCTGCCAACAGCTCATCAGTAGCATTTTAATACCAACCTGGGAGGGTCCTGGTTGCAGTTAAAGTAGCTGCTGCTTTTCCGCCCAAGTCCCATATAGCCCAAGGCTAGACTAGTGACAGTAGGTCTGGCTACTCTGATCTTGGCCGGAATTCTGTTTCTCTTTGTTCTACCAAAACATCTGAAATCAAGACAGAATCGGTTGCAATAACTTTGAAATAATGTTAGTTGGCGTCATATGTTATAAGGTATTATTATGCTTGCTAAATTGGGGATGTTTCATCCAAGTGCAAACAATCCGACTTCCATATTAAGGGTAAGTGACAAAAGTTGCATTTCCTTGATTAACTGCTGGAAGGTGGCTGCAAAAGTGAATCACTCTCCACTGATTACTGTGTTAAAATGTCCAACTTTGTTTACAGCCAGGTTAAAAACAACCAGACATTTTTTGTCTTTAATGGTTCACTTTGTTTGTTTTGGTGCGGTAAGAAAATGTGTATAACACAACCTATTTATTTCCAATTCGAGACATACAGCCATTTGATTGACAGTCAGCTCAGTGAATGGCTATCGATTATCATTTTTTTCAATCAATCATCTTCTTGCTACCAAGCTTGCAGAAACAACTGGCAGTTTTGCCAATGAAACAACATATGCCTTATTCTGCTGTAAAAGTCTGGCAGCAGGAGCTGGGAACCACAGTTACCTTTTATTGGTATATTTCTGGAGACTTCAGAACTACTCTTCAGAAGACCTGTGGATGACATCACAGTTATAATGTGAAGATATTTCTACAATCTCTGATTTCATCTAAATATCTGGCTTGTTGTTTCCTTTTTTGACCATTTCTTGGTTAAACCTGCCAGAAACCATCTGCTCCAAACCAATATACTATAAAGGCTTAAAAATTAGTTTCAAAGTTACTCCTTCAATTGTTGTCATTTTTGTTCTCAGGGGAAAAAAAGAGGGTTTGTACTGCGGCAAAATTAATCTTAAGATCTGCATCTTATGAGGGGGGCCAAAAAGAAAAAAACAAAAAACAAAAAAAAAGCTACTACTAGATGTATTAAATCAAATAAAGTCCTAAGAGAGGAAATGGAGTCTCAATAGTATAATGACCAGCTGAAGGGCTCAAAGATGAAAGAAATGAAGAAAGGAAATGTAAATTTTATATATATATATATATATATATATATATATATATATATATATATATATATTCTTAACACTCAGCCCTCATGATATTGTCACAAGCATTAGGAACAAAATAGCACCAGATGGCACAGACTTTATTTTAGGAAAAAAACGTATATTATCCTAAAGTTTATAAAAAGCATCATCATCTTTTGAAATGTCAAGTTGATGCTTTACTCTGATGGGCATTTATGCCTTGTTATAATGTTTGCAGTGATAACATATAGGACAAATAACGCTTGATGATGAATCTAGTTTGTCAGATGCAGTACATTTGGGTTGCATAATACACATGGGTAATCTTGTTTAGATAAAGTGTAAAAAGTGACAACTGTGAGAGCAATAAGAATGATGCAGCTTTCATCAAAAAGACTGTTGAATTATTCAGTAAAATTAATGAAAGTTCATAAAAAATGTAAGTCTTTGACACAGTGCCGCCTTTCTGACAGACGTATCTCAATAAAATAAAATGTGAAAAGCTTCTGTGAAATAGTGACAGATCTTCCATTATTAAACATCTCCAGGGTTTGCCCTTTGAAATAATGAAGTGAAGTCTTACTGAACCACAAAGCCATGTCCTGGTCTCTTTTAAACAAAAATCTAATTTGTTGTGTGGCTTTTTTGTGTGATATTTGAAACAAGCACAAAACAAGACACAAATAATGATCAACTATTACTGCATATGCATGATGCATTTAAAATTCCAATTTAAATTTATCCTGGAAGTGCAAATTGTGAAAATTTAAAGCTAAAGACAATTTCTTGTAGTCATTTCCATGTGTCCTATGAGAAACTTTATTTTTTTTCCTTAATTTTCTGCCCTAGATTTTCTTTCATCCTCTCTTTAGTTATTTAGGAAGGAAATTGATTCACTGAGGAAACATCATCTCTGTCACATGATGAGACTTTTCTCATCTTTGATGTTTCAAATGACCTGTAATTGCCTATTGTGGTCATATTTTTCAATCTGTTAAAACTTAATTTATCCTAAAGACAGCGCAAGTGATTGACATCATCAGTATGCTACATTGTTCCTTCTAATGGTTGAGATGTTTGCTGATATTATAGTGTTAAGTGTGACAACAGCATTGGGTCGTGGGTCTTGGGTGTACTAATCACATGGTCTGTCATTCACACAATTATATGATGTTTCAGCTTTATTCACTGTGAAGTTACTGTAAACTATCCATCCATCCATTTTTTTTCCCCCGTTTTATCCTTTGCAGGGTCACGTGGGTCTGCCAGAACCTATCCTGACTCTTCACAAGTGAGAGGCAGGGGTCCACCCTGGACATCATTAATATACAGTATATGGCCAAAAGTATTTGCTCGCCTGCCTTGACTTGTGTATGAACTTAAGTGACATCCCAGTCCACCTGCTCTTTCACAAATAGTTAAAACACAAGCTGCATGCCGAGGTGCATGATTTTATACATCTGTGGCCATGGAAGTGATTGGAACACCTGATTCCAATTATTTGGATGGGTGAGCGATTTAGTGTATCATGTTAACTAGCATCCATCAAAGAGCTAAAAACAAAAGTTAAATCTTCTCTCCTTGTAATGAACCATCCTAATTGACAACTATGACTAACATCAGAACCAGTGACTTTAGAACCACTCATGCTGCATTTCCAAAGTTTTTCCCCCGCAGTGATCCAAAGCTTGGATTATCCAGGAATATCAGCCAACTGCACACATGTGTAAATATTTTGCAGATACCTGTCGTCACAAACATTAAAAATAGCCACAATTATCAGCAAGAAAGACAATGACAAAAATCTGTTGACTTGCATGGCACTTATGCATTTTAGCTTAGCCTTTGTTATATAAATTATTTTAAAACTGTGACGTTTCATATACTACTGTTCATCTGAAGTTATAGTTACATCATCTTGTAAGGACCAGATGATTTTATTTTTCTCTATGACCTGAAATATTCTGTAGGCCTACTTTATTTTCTTTATCTCATTACTGCATGTATGTTTTCGGCCTGTTACTGTGTCTAATAAGCTCACTAAGTAATGAGCATTCGACATGCATTTCTTGTGAAAGAAAGATTTATGGAGTTAATTTGACTTTGCTGCTGAACCTTATGAAACTCTGCTGTAGCATACTGCCGATCCAATTAAAAATTAGAATTATAATGGCCAACATATGGGTTTGCTAAAATGCATATTCACAGATGATATAGAGTAAATGTGGGAATACTTATAATTCACCGACTCCCAGAGACTCTTTGGAGTTGCAGATCCCGAGGCAATGCAGGTAATATCTCATTAGTTGTATGCATATTACTCCACTATCAATTTGCATGAGGATCTCCTGCAACTAATATTTATCAACCAAAATAGCTACTTTTACATGTAATACGTCTGACTATTTGGGTATATATATATATATATATATATATATATATATATATATATATGTATATATATATATATATATATATATATATATATATATATATATATATTTATTTTTTTTATTTTTTTAAAGCATATATTTAATAAACCTGTTGCAGATAACTTTCAAATAATTTTCGTTCATTTAATTTTTTTCTCTCCGGCACTCAGAAAACTGCCAAAAATCTCAACACACATCTCATTTTTTTTTTGGTTTTTGTTTTTTAGCTCTGACACTGTTTGAGGGTTAATGTATAGCACATCAGTGAATAGTTTTTATAAAAAAGGTTTTACTGTTGTAGCTATAAGAATTGCCATGATCCAACTGTTCATGTTCTTTGGCGTTCTGATGCACTTTATGGCTTTATTGTCTTGCTGTGGAGTATAAAATATAGGACAGCTTTACATAATTATACGCACTCGTAAACCCCAGTGGGCTCTGCGCCTCGATGGGTCACAATTGTACTAGAAACATAAAGGAAGCTTCAGTTAGTGTTCAGCTACTTCAGGATAGCTACATTGGTGATCGCTTCATATTTCATCTAGCAACGTTCTCATGTCAAATGTTTATTTTATGCTCCCCATTTGGTTGTTGCTCCAGCTGTAACCGAACCAGAGATCTTGTGGATGCATCATTGGCATCTGCTGGTTGTCTTATCTACTCTATTACACACATCTCATCCAAATGTCTCTACAGAAAACAGCATCACCCGAATATAAGTTTTGTTAAAATGAAAAATAACAAGCTACTGTTGGCAGTTTCCATCCAACTTTGCACATTATATTGTTTTGTTTTTTTATTCTTGACACCTGAAATGAAAAAAAACGTACTTGTGACTTATTTTTACAGAAGCAGTGTGGGGTAACATTTACATACATGTTTACTTATAATTATCTCCAAATTTCATATTGCTGACTTTTGTATTATTGTATTAATGTCTTGTAGTTTGAAGAAGTTGGGATGAGGCATCATTCGTATGGAGATGTAGATACGGGGTGTAATTCTAAGTATTGTGTAGGCATTCATAACCTTGCTGTGCCTTGAGCTACACGAAACAAAAACCTCTTCAGAAGCATCACAAAGGGAGCTCTACCTGTACGTTGTGTCAACAGTGGAATTCAAATGGCAGAAGATCAGTGTCTTATCAACACAAAACAAACTGTTTACACTGTGACCTCATTTTCTGACAAAGTTTGGATGTCTGGATCTTTCCATTCCCATTTTCCTTCTCCATACTTACTGGGTGCTTTGAGGAATATCTCAAACACATAAAACAGTATTGGATTTCTTCAGTTTTGTTGCAAATGTTCTGTTTTCTTACATTTACAAACATTGACACGCTGGTACATATCAGATATGTACATGACAGTCTTAAGGTTCTTTTGGCTCTTTCATTAAATCACACAGAAACCACTGCAGGATATTACCTCCATTTTTCTTACCGTCTCAAAGTTGCATAAGACAGAGCCACTCGGGTTGCCGTGCTTTGTAGTCTCGGCAGCCTGCAGAAAGACGCTGCTGCCCTTGGCTCGCAACTCCATTAATAATTAGCTGGTTTTAAAACCTTCTCTTGGAAAGGTGTTATTAACTTTTTTTGCACAAGAAGACTGTCACTGTGTTTGCCTGTGGTAATATTCTCTGCAATGAGGTGATTTTTCAGACAAGCCAAATGTAGGGTTGAGTATGGTGAAGGTTTAAGAGAGGACAGTCATGACACATCGGATAATAGCTTTGCAGAAGACCAAGTCAGCTTTGTTTACTTTCAAAGAGCTTCCTAATGTTTGTAACCTTTTGGTAAATTTACATATAAGTACATTTTTTTTTTCTTTTTTTTTTTTTTATTATTGTTATCTGTTAACAATTTATATGCTTGAGTTCAAAGAAGACATGTAATATTTCAATGTAAAAATATAAATAAGTTTAAGTCCACTTACCTGTTAGGATCCAATCAGCAATCGAAGTAGGCGGAGCTAGAGAAAGGCTCATGAACGTGCTCCACAGCACACGGTAGCGCGCGAGGGACAAATCCAATCCTTTTGACTTTTTTATTTTATTTTATTTTTTTATTTTACTTTGAGTAGTTGGAGGGCTGGCTTTAAGTTTAGAGTGTTTGTTAGAGTTAGGTAGAGTTAGGTAATTCGGGAATTCGCAATGTGTGTGAATTTTCAATATATTGAGTGTGATTTGGTTCATGAGAACTGCTACAGAAACTTTTTTTTTCAAATAAAAGGGTTAAATAGAATGGGGAATTTAAGACAAGCCTTGTGTGTATTGGGATAACATTGTGGGTTCATTGCTATATTTATCTGTTAGTGTGTGTAATGAATCTATGTAAAAATAAATAGTAAAAAGTAATATTTTAAAATGTCATAGTACACTATATCATCTTCCATTCTTAATTTCCCAAAGAAGTGTAATTTAAAGGGGTTGATGAACCTGGAAAGCACACCTTTGCAGAGACAGTTGGAAAATGGGGCTAAATGTGTTGTTTTTTTTTTGTCTTGTGTCTCTGTCATTGAGAATTATTTTTAAGTCTGACTCAAGTGATACTGCTTTCTATGTAGCCACCAACAAGAAAGGATAAGAGCCTCCCTGTCAGAGATAGGAAGTTGAGTGAAGGTGTCCCTTCTTGACAACTAAACTTTGAGGATCAGCTTCGTAGCTCTGAAAGAAAATCCAGTCTGTCTCACTTCCAGCCTTCAAAAGAGCTGAGAGTATTTCCGAACTGGATCATTGTTTTTGAGGGGGGAAAAAAATCCTGCTCCCTTGCTGGCCTTGTCGCTGAAATAGGGCACCATCAGTGCTGAGCTTCTTTCAACACTCTGACATGATTACAAAATGCATCTTAAGGGATGTTGCAAGTGTACTGCTTTGGAGCCAACAAGTAACCATGTTCATCTGAACAACGGTTGACTGTCATCAGTGGCTGGGATGTGCAGACCTGCCCACAGGCAAGAATATAACAGGCACAAATATAACTGTTTCTGCCGTTTCTGGGAGAGACTGGATCACATGGTTGCAAAACAAAACTGTACAATTTTGTTTTCCCAGAATCACATGGCATATTTCCAAGCATGAGGTCTCATCAACGTATTCTCTCCTGTGAACTGTAGTTTTCTATCCATCTATGCATCCAGCTATTAACTTCCACTTCTCCAGATTCCGGTTGCAGGGTCAGCAACCTTAAAAAAGGGACCCAGACCTCCCTCTCCCAGTGAGCTACTGTTCCTACTCCAGCTGTCAGCCAAGAAATATATTCTGTCCAGGGTGTGTTAGGTCTGCCCCAGGGCCTCTTCCAGGTTGGACATGCCTGAAACACCTCCCCAAGGAAAGGACCAGGAGGAATCCTAACTAGATGCCAAAATCTCCTCAGTTTACTTTTTTTTTCTTCATGTATGCATATTTTTATTTATTTATTAACTCTGGATGCACATTCAATGTTGTTGTACTTCTTGTGCAATGAAAGTAAAGATTGAATTTAAATTCCTCGATGTGGAGAGAAGTTCTTCCTGGATGACTAAACTTCTCCCCTATCTAAAGGAGAGCCCAGCCACCCTGCAGAGGAAACTAATTTCAACCACCCGTATTCACAGTCTTGTTCTTTTGGTCACTACCTACAGTGTGTGAACACAGATCGGGGTGGAAACAAATAACCTGTAAAAAAAAAGTATTTTCTTTTGGCTCAACTTTCTCTCCACAACAATCTTCAGCTTTATGCATGAGTATTACCAAAAAATCTCTAGTAGTGGCCAGGACTGGTCTGGGAAGGTTCATATTCCACATGTACAACTGGAATACAGCATTAGCTGCCCAAATTCTTCTCAAATAGTTTATTTTATTTACAAAGGCTGATTATGCGGCTTTTGGGCCCCCTAGTGGCTGTGGGGGCCCTCTGCATGACCATAGTCCACAAACTGCACAGAAAGAAATGGCTCTGGTAATCGTATTGATATTCTATTGATAATAATATAATTTCCATTATACAATCAAGCCTGTTTCTTTATGCATTACAACATAAGGGACTGGAGATCATGGTTATCAAATAATTGTTTTTCAGGCTTTTCCTATGCACAAAGATTTGTCCAGATTTTCTGAATATTGTAATATAATGTACTGCAGGTGATGAAATATTCAAAGCCATTTATTTTATGTGGAAGAACATTATGAGGAAACCAATTTACCATTTGTAGATGCTGACTGGTGAACTTCTGCCAGACTTTCCCAGTCTTTCATTTATGTCCATATTTTTTTCCAGATATGTTGCTGCCATACAAAAGAGCTGATTTTATTTATGCAATGGTATAATTTGTCATTTTCGCCATGTCATGTTTTATGTGCACTATTTGACAAAAAAAAAAAAAGAAATTCTCTTTTAAATCTTTTACATTAATGTGTTTTTTGTAATACTAACTCCGACAGACGTAGGTGGTAATGTGGCAAAGTTTGTCAAACAAAGTGAATTATAACACACACTTCATTAGCTGAAACTGCTGTTTAGGTTTGGAATATATGCTAGATTGTTTTATTTAATTACCCATGTACTGACGGATAAAATCTAACTATTTAACCAGTTAACTTTTGACGAGGTACGTAATTAAGCAGAAATTACACATCACCAACGGTGTTTAAAACTTGAACTTTGTTCACATTTTTCTTTCCTCACAACATAACTACTTTTATGATGCTTTAAGTGTTTTGCGACATCATGAGGACCTTTTAAACTTAAAAAAAAAGTTTCATATCTGACATAAAACACCTCTGTAGTATTTAAAAAACCCTGATGTGATGTTTCATTTGTTCATCTTTAACTAGCGTTGACCCTGATGTAAGTTCTTTTGCAAAAATTAAAAAAAATAAAACAACTTGAGCATTTAAGTAATTTTTGTGCTACATTAGACAAAATATGGAATCATCAAAACAGCATTCAAACTGAAAACATGTTTCCAATGTACTTTAATTGCAGAGGCCAGTCGCAGTGTTGTAGACTTGTTTTTTTTTTTTCCTCTCTCTTTTTCTTTTTTATACCCACAGTACTGGGCATGTACCGAAGGGCTGACTAGAAAGGTCCTGAATTTTACATGTTCCATTTTACCATACAACTGACCTTTTCGTTAAAATATAGCGAGAGCATGCGGGAGCAGCTCTTGAGTCTTGGGAGCCATCATTGACACTTTTCTGACTCACATTTATGAATTATAAAACTGCTATGTGACTAATATGAAACTGTTACAAATCAAGTACTCGCTGGTCTTCAAGCAAAAACATGTTAGTGAGAGAGAGAAAAAAAAAAGCTTTTCATGCTGTGCCGAGACGATGATGTGTGTGGAAAGGAAGAATACTTTAATGAAAGTGCCAAACAACCTCACCCAGGGAATTAGCTCCACAATTAGTGAGGACAAACACAAGTTCACTTACTCATGCCAAGAGATGTGGTTCAACTTTCAAAATACACATTTTAACGACAACCTGTTTAATAATATACAAAAAAGTCTCTTTCCCTCAAAAAAAGAAAATAAATCTAAATTAGAGCGACACCAGATTGAAGGCAGACTGATAATGGAGAATCCAAACAACAAACAAAAGTCACCCAGACATCAAGCGTCAAAGGGAACGAATTAACCCAGAACTCAGCACAGCACAAAGAGGAATTGACCAGTTGAGCACCACCAAGGCTTCAGCAACTGAGAAGAACAAAAAAATAAAAAATCCCAGATACACTTACGTTCACACATTATAATGACCGCTTAGTTAAATCCAGCTCAATCGCCCCTCAGGGCCACAGTCTGCACGACCAGCTTTCTGAGGGCGGCGGGGGGGCTGGCACCAGCCAAGACAGAGCTTTAACATGCCAACACTGACCCCGGGACAGAGAGCGGTCGTAAAACCAGCAGTGGTGAAGGTGGAAGTACAGATGGAGCACAAAACACAGCAGCAACCGGAGCAGCTAAGGAGACACTGGACGGAGCTGCGGATGACAAATCACCCGTGCAAATCAAGTATCACAGAGCAGCAGTGGGACTCGATCGTCTGAAAAGGTTACCAGCAGCAGCGATTTAACCGCTGTTATTACAATAAAAACAAAGGGATCAAATTAGGGCTGATACTGACACGGTTGGAACCCACTTAAAATCAGACTGATGCAGACACACACACACACACACACACACACACACACACACACACACACACTTGCAAGTGAAGAACAGGACCTTGCAGCTACTGTTGCTCACCTGGGACCGTGGTAAAATCAGTAGACACTGACGCCGAGAGTGAAGATACTTACTGGCATCAAAAAAGAAATCCAGACCTGTAATAGATGAGACAAGCCAGCAGTTTAGCAGAGCAGGACAGAGCTTCAGCCAGAAGTGGTAGAGAGTGCAACCTGGAAAACCCAGGACCAATACTGCCACTTAAATACCCGGTCCCTCTGATTGGCACTGGGGGCATTCCCGTGAAGTACTGCATAGAGGAATAATTATGTCTATGCTGTTACAATGCAATAGTAGTTACCATGAACTGAGCTGAAGTCTGTTCTTTCAGACCGAAGAAACACAACTAGCTGTTAAAAACCATTAAAAACCATTTTAACATGGTTTTTAACATGACTTTTGGATCCAGTACTGAATACTCATTTGAAGAGCTGCATTTTTGTTTTCTAAAAAGCACCTATTGAACAGAGCCATATACCACAGAAGCCTCCAAAACTAAGTGAAATCATATTAAACCCATATTAAAATGTCATAATTTCTTCTTTGTTTTTACATCCTGGAAACAAACAGGCCATGGTCTCTAGTTGAAGGCCAAACCAAGGGGGGAATTTTTGGAAAAACCCACTAAAATCATCCTTGTGCTCCAGCTACTCTTCTGCTTTATTCCTGTAAAACCATTCCAACCTCTGCAGTTCTCTCACATCGCTGGCATGTTTAAACATAGACCTGGTCTCAAATATAAGATGAAAACAAATGGAAATTGCAGAACAGTGTTATAAAGGCACATTTAAAAAATAGAACAGAATGTCAGTCTTAAGCTACAGAAACATTTACATAGACCAAATCGTTTAGCTCTATTCTGAAGTGCTACTTTTCCCTAAAATCTGGGTAACACTGGGTAAAAATGTTTTATTTATTTATTATCCATATTCTGAATTTTTTTTTTGGTGATTGAAAGGGGATATGGTCCTCTGGAAAAAAAATGCAAATTACTGCCTACTTGATTAAATAATTCATAATTTGCATTTTCAGCTTTGAAACTTATATTAATCAAATAAATCATTTTGGGAAAATTTTTATGGTAATTATTAATAGTTATTTTTTTCTCCTCGTGTCTTATCTTAAATATCCTTAATTCTTTGTAGCCTTTACCATGAAATATAGAGTTTAATCTAAATTCTGCATAATGTTAGAGAGAAGTTTGTAAATAGGGGAGTCATTTGTGGAGAGAGCAGTTTAGCCAATGTTGGATGTAACTGTTTGAGTGGAATTGAAATTTTTTTTTTTTTTTTTTTGCAAAGTAAGAGCCTGGCAGTCATGGATGACCACGCTGATCTTCATATCTTCCAAACACAGCGTTGTTCTCTGGGGTCACCTTGTGTGACTACTCTGTTGTGAGGGACTTCATGCATAATCCAGCATTCACTCCTATGCTCTGTAAGCACAAGCCTTCTGGACACACAAAGCTCAAGTCATGCCAGCAAAGCCTGTGTTCCTGCGTTGATCCACTCCTAAAGCACCCAAGTGGCAAGTTGAACACATGAAGGATGCAAGGCGATAAAACTGTAATTACTCGTCTCACATTTTCATGAAGCCTTGGAATAAAAAAAAAGACCCTACCAATATGGATTAAACTTGAGCATAATTGTTTTACTAAGTAATTTAGTGTTAACAAACAAAAATCCTATCTGTTAGAGCTTTGCAGGTCTAATGTCTTTTGCACGTTAACAAGATGAAAAATTTTGCAGTAGTTAATAAGCCTGAGTACTGTTGCTGGAAAGTACTGAATAGAGGATTAGGTAGCTTGTAAAGAATCACACCTGCGCACAAGAAATTCAAACTTGCTGCTGAGAATAATTGCTTTATCACAACTGTAAAGGGGAAAATGGAGACATATTTAAATGGAGTTAAGTGTAAGTTGTTTTTCATCCTGCGTGTCTAACATTTATTGTTATACGGTATCTAATAGTTACTATCACTGGCAGCATTTGCAGGAAAATATTTATTCTTACTCTTAGATTCATAATTCCACCAAGACTTTCAGTACTAGAGTAGGATTACTTACTAAAGGCCTCTAGCAACGCCTGGAGCTTTTGAGCTTGAGCACACCTTACATCCCATCTCTATTGCATATTTCTCACACAAATAATCCCTTTGGTTGGTGCTTATGCATGCATTTATGCAATGTGTATATTTGCTCAAGAATGTATTTGTTCCTTTGTTGTGTATTTTAAATTAATACATTGGTTTGTTTTTTTTTAACAACAGTTTTAATCTTGGCACTGAAACAGTGATGTGTATGTGTTTGTCACCTACAAGCCAGAACCTTTTTACTGGTACCGATGCACTCATAGTGTTGTGTATTTTCAAAAATTAATTGCATTGTGTTCCAAATCTATTAATTATGAGCTGCATTGCATAACCTCGAGTTGCTGAATTTGTTTTTATCTTATTGTGTCTTGCTTCACATGTTTTCTGGCAAGTCAAACACTGATGCGGGCAGATGTAATAATTAAACTACACTGTATTTAGACACAAGTGGTAAACTTGTATAAATTTAGGAGAATATTTGTTGACACAAGGAAATTCTTTCCATTTGCAGGGCAGAAGGTTTCCACTTATACGTTTGGAGGTTCATTCGCTTTTACAGTTCAGCTGCTCTCTTGTTTTCTCCGCTTTTGTCGTTACTTTCTTAAGTTTATTTAGTCACCTCTGCCCTGATGGCTTAGATAGCTTTAAGGAAAGTGGCTTGGAGCCGGCTTCATCGGCGCCATCCTTGTTAATGTGTAACATAAAGCAACGAGTAATTGCTGCAAGAGGTGACAGGCTTCTTTTGAATGGGACTTCATAATGACCAAACAAGATATAAGACCAAAAAAGTCCTTGAAAAAATGATAAAGCCTTCAAATTAAATTGAAACAGATTCAAACATAACCAAAAAAAAGAGAGAGAGAAAAGAAAACAAGGCTGTTGTTGTTGCTATTTAACAAAAATATCAACCAATGTCATTTTCAATAGAGAAGATGATTTCTATGTATTTTTGGCATCTCTCTTTTAATCTTATTTTGTCCAATTTTCAATGGAAACTTTGTTTTTTTTGAATGAGGTTTAAAGTTCTTCTGTAATGTCCCACTTGCATAAATTTACTAGCAGATATTAACGGGATTCAGATAAAAAGCTGTGATTAGCCTATGTCGTCAGCCGTTATCATAATCAGTTCCCCAGTGAATTTGTCAATATGCCGATGACGATGTCATTGAAAAGGCCACTTCCAGTTCATCGTTGTCCTTTTTGACAGATGGCTTCACATTAGTTTTAATTACTCTTTGATCGTATGCAGTGTTTATCATTGGCACTTCATCTGCAGCAAAAAAAAAAGAATTTATGACCTTTAAAGGTGGGATGTTAATGGTATTTAGCTTCACTTATTTAAATAGTGTTTTATCTGCACTTACTCTGTGATCTGCTGTTACTGCGGCTTGATTGTATCCCTCTGCTGTAAAAGCATTAGATAAAAGTGATAAATATTATGTAAAGTACGTATATCAAGACACACTACCATAATTCTGCCGTGAGACACGGTTCTCCTATTTTCTTGAGTTAAAGCATGCACGAGAGGGATGTGCTTCAAAATTTCAAAATACAGCCACACTCATGATTCATGTCATTGCTGCTTTGTTGTAATGCACAAATATAAATGTTCCTGCAAGCCTCATTCCCCCACTCAGCTTCCCATTAGGAAGGCAGCGAGGTATCATGAGGTATCTTACACTTCCACAAAAGCAACTGACCTAAGGAGAAACCTCCTTCTGAATGCAGTGACATAGAGAACAGCGTCTACTTGGATGTGATAATACCTTGTGTTGGATGAGTTCATTTGCATAAAGTTGTGCCAGGCTCAAATGTTTGGCACCTTCTCTAGATGCTTTGTGCAATCCTCTTCTATTAGTAGTTGTAGTTGTCGTGTATAAACAATAGCCACAACCGGCAATCTGAAAATATATATCACCATATGGTGTCTGTTAGTGAGCATGAGTTTCTACTTCTACTTTCTACTTATGTTAAATAATCTTTGACAAAGTGATGATGCTCTATTTTTGGAAGGGACGTCTCACTCCATATTTAAAAACACTGTAAATCATTTTTATGGGGTAAAAAAACACAAACATTTAAGGATACGCAGTAACACTAAAAATGTCAGTATTTGCCAGGATTAATATATTTGTTGTTAAATATTAATTTCACTTCTTCTCATTAATTCCACATATATTTTAAATTTATTCATATTTCATACAAATACTTTGTTACGGCTTTGACAAAAGTATATTGCGTGACATATATGATGACAGCAGGTTATTTTTAAATTAAAGACACATCCCAGACGATGTTAGTATTACCAAGGGGAGATCTTTTTAAGATATTCCCTGTGGAACTTGTCACCTTGAAAGAAAAAACATTGCGGAGAATATTGTGTGGAATTTGGGTAAATCTACTACATTTTGAGTTGCAGCTGATGTCTTTTGGGAATCAACTATGTTCTTCTGCATGTTCCAAAAATAAGATGACAAGAACAGCTTTCAAGCTGCATCACATTAATAAACTCTTGGGTAACCAGTGAGTGCTACTTATATTGGAGGACACGGTGCAGGTTTACCAGTGCAACAGCAGTGCCGGGATAGTGTGAGTTCTGTTTTATGGAATGCATTTCCACTGTGTCCACATGCCTTTTGGGGCTCTTTCACTTTCTTTTCTTTTTTCCCTTTGGAGACACACGCAGGAGTGACTTTTGAGGTCATCAACAATTGAGGGCTTTTTTAGGGGGCAGACCTGGGTGGGCCTTGTTGCCAGATGACTAACACATCTTTCATTTGACAGGCCTGTGTTCATCTCCTGGAAACAGATGTTGTTTGACTGGTTTTATCTTCACTGTTACTATTTTTTTCCTCCTGTATAAACTGTTTTCCTGGTGTTTTTCCCCTCATTTTTTCACGTGTCACCCTTGTATAAAGTAAAATAAAATATATTACTAGATGAATGTTAGAAACGAAAATAGGTTAGGACATGAAATGGCTCATTAGGGTTGGGGATCTAAAACCAGCTCAGCTGCCAGGAAATAAGACATATTGATGCAGTCAACTTTAATTAAAAATGAATAAATACAATGCTAAATGTCTTTTTTTTCATGCAGGCTGAGGTGAGATGGTCAAGGCTTTAGACGAGCTGTTGATAAAGCAGACGAGTCAAAACATTTTTTTGAATGCAGCTCAGAAGCAATTCCCTTGAATATAGTAGTTTGGTCCAAAATGGAACCACAAATGAGAACAGAATGGACTCAGACTCTCCTGTACATTGAGATGGGAGTATTTGGTGCAGGTAGGAGTACAGTGTACAGAACTAAACATTAGTCATTTAAATCTGCTCGGCCAGGATCATCTCATAAACTGTACAATCTGTTCAGTGGCCTCATGTCTGACCAGCTGCAAGTGCAATGAAACAAAAGACACGTCTGTCCGCACGGATTTCATACCCTTATACGTATTCCTCCAGGAATACATGGGCATACTGTGTGTGGGTAATGGGAACTTCAAATGCTTTGCCTTATCAACAGAATTGAGGGAACACATTCACACTGTAAAACTGCGCCGAGGTTTTTGTGGAGAGTGCAAGTGAAATTTACTAAGGAAGTTATTTGCACACCTCCATGGATTACATGGCCTTAAACTTTTTAATTATAAGACAAGGATATTTCATCCAAAGTGGATTACCAGGGTTTTAAAGCCGAGTTTCACCTCACAGAATATGTATATTGACTTTAACTTAATAACTTAATAAATGATGAGTTGGGCTGAGCCTTTTTAGTCTAAATTTCAGCACTCGTTTGTTTTTTTGTTGGTTTTTTTTTAAGAGTAGCTTTGATATAAAACCAGGTTTCTTTTATCATTATTATTATTATTGTTATTTTATTGTATGATTACGCCATAATGATGTACTAAAAGTTAACTAAACGTATTTTTGTGTTTGTATCCACCTACATAGGCACACATGTGGCTCTGTAAGTACCAGAAGGATCACAGTAATCCCTTCCTCCCATTTGCTTGACTCAGCAGAATGTCTAAAAACATCAAACTTGTTCTAGAAAATGGTTAGTCTTTGCTTTGTGTAGGAGAAATAAAACTTCCTAAAGTAAAGCTGGCAGAGAGGAGAATGTTGAACTCGTGAGATGAAAGAGTCAAAGCCCGCACAGATAATACTAACACCCATATGAAAAGAGACAGCCAGTGTAATGCAGAATCAAATAGCACTGGACATGTTTCATCTTTTCCCGTCAGTATCTGTAGGTTCAAGATTGGCCAACTTGCTCCACTAGTTCAAGAAAACTCATCATCCCACAAATTTCAGCTTTCTGACAATATAGAACATTGATTATGGGCTGTGACAGTCATCTGCCACTAGATTACCTTTGATCTACCTTTTGATCAAAAGAAATGGACTAAAATTACATCTGATGTTTCTCTACTAAGGTGTTTAAAGCAGTATACATTTGTGCTTGTCATTGTTGGCTCAGTGGGCCACCTATAGACACACTTTTAAAACACTTTCCAAGATTGCTCTTTGTTTTCTTATTCGGTCACTCTCTTATTTGATCATTTTCTTCTTAGTCACCTCTGCCATGATGTCCATGTGTGTGCTAGTTTCATCATTGCTGATGTGTGACATACTGCGGCAGAGTGATGCAGCTGTTGCACCGAGAGATAACTGGGACTCAAATTAAAAAATGGCAACAGCTATGAGTCTCTTCCAAGTCAGGAAATATTCCTAAAAATTGTGTTTATAATAGGCTGTGGAGAGACACTTGATTAAAAAAAACAAGTCTGTTAAAATATATGCATGTGACTCCACAAATGACATCTGAACATTTGTTTTCTTTCATCCAGAATTTCTAGATGACACCAGTATGTTCTTGTATGATTGTGATGGGAAACTGACTCATCTACATGTCATCTGTGCCTTGAGTACATGTCCTCCTCCTTCACTACACGTGCAACCGTTCCCCAGGGAAACACTCCTCATCTAAATGTGCCTGAGACCAGGAGTCCTGCCGTGCTCGAGCAGAATGGAGCACTCACGTGGGCCAAATGAACCAGAATTTAGGTGTCGATCATGCTCTGGTACAGTGCAGATTACCAGTGTAAGTGCACGGTATAACACTAAGAGGAGAGGAGCACATCGTGACGGGGAAAAAAACCCAAAACTTTTACAGTGCTTAAGAGCAGTTATTTGTCTTTTCTTCTACGTCTTTATGTCTTTCAGGCTTCACAATATGTTAAATTTTCTGTATGTATTAGTCAATGAAGCAACAAAATCAAATTAGGGGTTAAAACCTCAGCTTTTATTTCTTTTCTTTGTTTTGTGGCTCTAGGGGCCTTTATTTTGAAAGGGGCTAGACAGGAAACTTTAGTAAAGAGAGCGCGGAAGACACAAGAGCCACAGGCCGGGATTTGAACCTGCACTTTGCCCCCTTACATAGTCTACCCGCTCAACCAACTGAGCCATCTGGGGATCCTCCCTCAGCTTTACTTATAAATGACTAACTTTGGTGGAAATTTCTCAAATATGTTTTATATAGTTCTTCACACATTCCATTCTGCATGAGTAATGAACTGAAAACACTGAGGTATTTTCATTTCATTAATTACAGTTTTCATCTTACCTACTAACACCTTCCATTACCGATTCACGATCACTCATTCAGGGATTTACTTTACTCGTGTTGCCTAGGAACAGGACTTGGCTGATATTACATCCAAGGCAGAACTTGCTCCTCTCTCTTTTGATCTGTCACATCAACTTTCAAATGTTCCTCACTGTTTGTCTCATTAGAATATGGTCCAGTGCTTGTTTTTTGTTGTTTCACTCTGTCATTAACTGTAAGGAGATAATGAAAGTAGCTGTATTTATTTACTGACCACCACTATACCACTTCTGACCATATGGGGGCATATAGCGCTGCTTAGTTGACAAAAACTGAGTTCCTGAAGGAGCCACTGACAAGACTATGCTGACGACGGTCCAGAAAATCTAGTAGTACCACTTTGTCCAACTAGAGATGCACTTCATTGTCTCTTAGTGGCTGACACACAATCTTGTGATACGCTGCCTCCATTTATTAAGAACTGATGTTGCTACATACAGTGGCTTTAATAATTTATCACAAATTTAAAGTACTTAGCATGGTATTTAGTCTTCTGTAACTCTTATTATACATTTTTTTTATGGTAATACCATAAATAACCTCGGCCTCTACTATCTCAACAACCTTCCATACCGCAATTTCCCTGCCTGTTGTGTCCAATCCACTGATTCTGACCTTCGGACACCTCTCACCAGGACCAAACTCCAAACCTTAGGGAGCCGAGACTCCCATCCTCTGGAATTCCCCTTCGCTCCACACCAGAAACTCTGCCTCACTCCAGACATCTAATCGATGCTCAAAACCTACCGATGCAGCCTTACATTCAAATTCAAGATAAACTATTTTTTATTTAATCCCCAAAATTTTTTATTATTGCAGTAGTTACAATAGGAGGTATAACAGATCATTTCCATAGACTTTTACTTACCCTCTTTTCTTTTTCTGTATTGTTAAGTCTCTTAGTGCCCTGAAAAGCACTATATGAGTCTGCGTTATTATTATTATTATTATTATCATCCATCCATCCATTATCTGTACCCGCTTTATCCGTTTCCGGGTCACGGGGGTCTGTCGGAGCCTATCCCGACGCATATCAGGCGAAAGGCAGGGGTACACCCTGGACAGGTCGCCAGTCTATCCAGGGCCACATACAAACAACCAATCACACTCACATTCACACCTAGGGAGAATTTAGGAAGATCAATTAACCTACTCTGCATGTTTTTGGACTGTGGGAGGAAGCCGGAGTACCCGGAGGAAACCCACGCAAGCACGGGGAGAACATGCAAACTCCACACAGAAAGACCCACCGGGCCGGGAATTGAACCGGGAACCTTCTTGCTGTGAGGCAACAGTGCTAACCACTAAGCCACCGTGCTGCCTATTATTATCATTATTATTATTATTATTATTATTATTATTATTGCAATAGACTGGTGACCCATCCAGGATGTACCCCTGCCTTTCACCCAGAGGGAGCCTGGACCGGCTCCAGCAGACCCTCATGACCCTGAATAGGACAAAATCAATAATACTTTATCAATCCTCAAAGGCTAATCAATAGTTGCAGTAATTACAGAAGGAGGTATAACAGATATAACATAGATTTAATAGATGATGTTTGATAGATGGAAGATGGTGAATGATGTCTAACTGTGGCTGAAAACATGGTGGCCCATAAAATGATGGGTACCAAGCTTTACCAAGTTTTTCATAAAGCAGGTGACTGTACAGGCTTAAAACAATAAAACCTTACAGTCTGAGATTTAGCAAACCTTCAGCTGTATGTTAATCCTATAGAAAAAACAATGGACGAAGCATTTAGTCACGTGACCCATTTGGTTTCTGTGGAGCGGTTCTCACGCTTGACGCTGGGTTAAACTCTACACCACAGCAAAGCTAAGGACAGACCCCATGTGTTCTACACTCCTGCTGGAGTTTCACCACATACCTGGTCATGCCTGTCATGTGGGGTAGTGGTGGGTCTGAGATAGAAAAATACATCCCCACAAGTTTATTTTCCTGCATATTTGCGTGAACCTAATGTGCAGACGTTTTAACAATTTCTTCAACACAAAGATGTATACCTCCCTACACACCAATTTTGTAAATATTTGCTCTCATGCAGGCCTATACAGGGTGCAGCCTCTAAATTAAAAATCAATATTTGTGGAGCATTATCTATTTAACAGGATTATTACACAGTGTGGAAACCTGCGCGATGCTGCCCAGAAATGACTGCCAATGATGACTTAGCAGTAGGTGCCAGCTCCATGAGCATCATTAGCACCAGCAGTTCCAGCAGAAGCTGCCAGGTGTGCAGGAGCAGGCGGACGTGAAACTTGTAGGGTGCTGCTATCTGAGGACCACGATGGGGAAACACTGTTACAGGCCTTTTCATACATGTGGGCCAGACTGGTAAAATGAGGCCTCAGCATATGTTTCTGTTTTCATTTTGGGAATAATTAAATACCTGCCACCAGAAAACCGAAGGGTCCTCAGAGATTCACACAGTAAAAGGACTGAAGTAGGAAATAAGTAGGGCAAAGACCACAGATAATTTCAAACATTTATATAAGATCTTAAAGTCAGTTCTGAAGGAAGAGGTAGTCAGTATAGAGACTTTGAAACTGATTGGGGAAAAAAAACAAGTAATTATGAAATAGTTTCCTTACGGAGACCAGAAGGAAGATAATTACAGTAATTCAGTCTGCATATAATAAATGGTACCATAATCTCAGAAAAATCAACCTAAAAAAACAAAACAAGAGATCCACATGGCCACGCAAGTTAATGTGGCATCTGCAACGTGATCAGCTTTGGAGGTTTTTCATTACAACCCAGTAAATATCAATCTAAAAGAATAAATAGTTTGTTGTACTAACATACTTTTTTTTATACTGTGCATATTCATAGTGACTGTGTCATAAAACTGGCTGAGGAGCCTTGTGTAACAGCAATCACCAGGGAAACACTTACCATTAAACTAAGTACTTACAATAGCAGCAACTACTTTGTACCATACTAGAATAATTATATTTTAGATACAATTAATGTTGTCCTCTGTTATCTACATTTTTAATTGCATTAAAGTACTTGCCTGTATTTAATTAACAGTGAATGTGTTAATTTTGTTTTTTAATCTTAAAATTATTATGTATTTTCAAATGAAATATGCTAAATAATATTCCCAGTTGAATGTTCCCCTTAGGAAAGTTACATTGTTGACTCCAGTCAATTACATTATTGGAATATGAAAAGAAAAATAGCAGAGGAACATAAGGTTTGCATGCCAACAGTGACTAGTAGATCAGTTATTATCAGTATCTGGATGGAGTCAAACTCCAAAATAACTGTTATCATAACTATCATACATAACTGCAACTGAGGCAACAAACGATGGTCAGTTTTGGTCTTGCTTTCACCTGGCAGAGATAACCAGAGCTGGTTCCTTCTGCATGCGGACTGTGGAGGGGGCCCCACAAGCCACTGGGGGGCCTGAAAGCTGAACGTTCATCTCTGAGGAAAATTTAAATTACTTGGTTGTGGGGGGACGTGGTTGGGTCCAACCTCTCCAAACACGTTGGGGGTGCTTATGAAAAGTTCTTTTTTTTTTTTTTTTGATTACTCTACCTTAAATTGTGAGAGCGACAGCTCATTCAAGGGTTTTATTGAAAGAATCTCTGTGTTAAGAAAACCCAGTCCATGTTTTGCCTGCTACCAGTCACTCAGCTGCAAATATACTAAAAGCTGCTGGGCCTTCTACTGACACCTCCTCGTAGATAAACTCATTTTCAAGAGGAAAGTATGCAATCAACACTTTTAATTCAATCTAACAAACAAGAGAATCTCTTGTAATTTGGATAAATCTCACTAGGGTGTTACCTCTGAAAAAAAACAAAAAAGTCACAAAAACACATAAAATGTACAAGTAAACCTTGATGACACCTACACACAGTAATTCAAATCACACTTTTTAAGATAAAACATATATCGGTCTTGTGCCACAAAGCTGTTAAAAGGTTAAGTCAAACGTATATAAAATGATGTGTTTAAGAGTTGTACTTCTCTTGAAAGGTGTGAGGTGGTTGTTCTCCTGAGGTGGGGGGCTTCTCTGCAGGATTCGTCTTTATTCTGTAACCATCAAAATTACTAGGTAATATACTAATCTGGCTGTAACACACTCAAAACTCGTTAATAGGTTTATTGTAATTACCGTAATTCTACTGTACATATATATATATATGGGCAGCACGGTGGCTTAGTGGTTAGCACTGTTGCCTCACAGCAAGAAGATTCCCGGTTCAATTCCCGGCCCGGTGGGTCTTTCTGTGTGGAGTTTGCATGTTCTCCCCGTGCTTGCGTGGGTTCCCTCCGGGTACTCCGGCTTCCTCCCACTGTCCAAAAACATGCAGGTAGGTTATTGATTGGTTGTTTGTCTTCCATGTGGCCCTGGATAGACTGGCGACCTGTCCAGGGTGTACCCCTGCCTTTCGCCTACTATGCGTCGGGATAGGCTCCGACAGACCCCCGTGACCCGGAAACGGATAAAGCGGGTATAGATAATGGATGGATAGATGGATATATATATATATATATATATATATATATATATATATCGCTATAAATAGCTCCCCTATTTCAAAATTCTTGTGACATCCCTACCTGTGTGTATTCGTTATAAGCTTATACATAAATGTAGGATTCAAGAATAAAATATTTTTAAATGATAAGCTGTGGTTATTGTTTTTGTGTTTTCTTTTATTGACCCACTTATTTATTCACGCATTTATTTATTTAATTATTTAGTTATTTATTTTATTCTTACTTTTTGGGTGTTTGCATTTGTGTTGCTATAAAATCTTGATTTGTATTCTTTGTCACAAAATTCAAAGTAAATATTATTTTTAACAACACTTTTCTAGTGTATTGATATGTGGAGGATTGGTTTCCTTGTATAGTCATTTTTAACAGTTATCTTGCTTAAAAAGCTCAACTTAAGATGTTTGCTTTGGTATTAGACTATGACTGTAGCCTGTTTAGCTTGTGAAGTGTAAATGTTTGTGGCTTGTTCATGGAGCATCTATTTATTAGGAATGTCTCCATCAAGGTTCAGTAAAACAGGGTCCCCAAAACAGCATCTTGCATAGGGCCCCAACAAAGCTAGAAACGGCACTGGAGATGATGCTTATCAAATCAAGTTTGCTCTGCCATAACAAAAGATTTTCCTACAATCATAGTCACAATAATCACAGTTAATCCTTTCATTTGTTTTACTTTGCCAAAATGAAATCCCTTTGCTACCTGCAAAGAAAAACAAAGACTGTAAAGCATTAAATGTGCCACTGCGTTATCTTGATGTACCAGGTGAAATAACCGTTTCTATTTCTGTCCAGAGACGGAACATTTTCTAATGACCAGGTGTTAATTGCAACCTTGATAAATAAATAAATAAATAAAATAAAAAAAGGGATTAGCTTGATCATTTTAAGTGGAGAGATAATGAGATTTCTGTAATACTAAGGAGAATTACACAATGTAAATGTCTGCATTTTGACTTGAATGCGATGACCAGGTATGGAGCGTCTACATTCTTTTTTCTTTTCCCTCTTTGCTCTTGGCAATGGTTGAGTTAGTGTGCTTCTCATTAGTGAACAAAACCGACATGGTTAATGAGCTTCCTCATTTTAATTTAGCAACTGCTTATTCCAGCAATGAATATGCTTTTGGCAAAGAGTTGCATTTTTCTCATTCTGTGCTGTTATTTTAAGTATTATTGTCTCCAAACAAATCAGATGTGCTTTTTTTAAACCAGACAAAGTGCTAAACACTCGTACAAAGAACTGCTTCCATGTTCATCACAGGATTCAATGTCTTTAAACTGCTTTGTTTTCATTTCATTTGTGATAGTACAAGTATAAATGTGTTTTACACATTGCTTACATTTTTATTCTCTAATCAGTCTTTTGGTGGGTGGGGGACACAACTTTGAATCATGTATGGTTGTGCTAGACGCTACTTATGTTATTATAAGCAAAGACATTTTGGTAGTGAACTTTTCTCTCTGTGAGCTGTTGCATTGATTTTTCACTAAAAGGTAGCAACAATGATTTCAAAGGGTCGTAGATCTCAGCTCTCAAAAGTGTTGGATGGATGTTTACATGGAAATGCATTTTTAAGGGAAAGACAGACAATCGTGGAAAAGTTGAGGCAAAATGGAGATTAATGAGGAGATAAAGAAATTATTCAAAGAAATTAATGATGAGTAAGAGGCAGACAATGAAGAATGAATAAGAATGCAAGACGGATTAAATGAATGTGCTGAACTAGTCTGAAGACATTCCTCACAACCTTGCACTTTAAGCCATCTGTCTTAGAGGATGAAGGTCAAGACGGATTTACAAGCTCACTGTATGAAGATGCAGTCTTGCAGATCAAAATCGGCAACATCCACCTTGCAGCAAGCTCATACTTGGAGTTACATGCAGCTGTGATTAGAGTTCGTGTTTGAGTTGCTTCTCTGAGTTGCACTGAGAATCCAGCATTTCTCATAAACTGTACAGAACACCACTCAAAGCTTCCAGAGGACCCAAGATGATGAAATGTGGGTTGTATGATTGTCAGAAATTTGGCAGTACTGCACAAACAATGTGCCACAAATTCTTTGGTGAGCAAATAAACAACAAAAGTGTGGAAACAATTAAATGTATTTGACACACATTCACACTGAATGATGAAACTTAATTACTATTATCACGCCATGACAGCATATGTCAGTCCTCTTCTGAAGTAAGACAGCTGGTGCATAAAAGGAAAAAGGTTTTTTTTTTGTTTGTTTAAACTGGGAAAGCAACGTTTCAGTACAAAAGGATGAAGTGAGATGACTTGGGGTTTTTTCTTTACAATTTTTATCAATTCCATTAATACTTTAATCAATTGTATCACTTTTTTAAAGGTTTTTGTGGCACTATTGGCCTTTATTGTAGCAGTAGGTGGACAGCAAACAGGTAGAAAGAGGGAGGAAGACACAGCAAAGCGCAAAAGGCCAGAACTCGGACCTGTGCTGCCTGCACATGGGGGATAGCCTCTGTAAATGGCACCTGTTAAATCCACTGAGCTATCCAGGGCCCTGCAGTTTTTTTGTTTTTTTTGGTAAATCATGGTCAGAGCAAAGATGGAATGAAGCCAGAAAGGATGCAAATATTTCTTAGTTACTGATAAAAAAAAAAAAGTTAGTAAAAACAGCAGTGTGTGGACATATGTGTCCTCCAGACATGTTTTGGCATCTATGTTGGTATTTTTTTTTTAATATAAAAAAAGACACTGTTCTTTTTGTAAAAAGCACAGTGCAAGCCTGACTTTATGTAGCCCATAGGTTTTAGCCTTCTTTTTTTTTTTTGTCTTCCTGCACATCACCATGTTAGTAGGAATTGATGCCACCTGTTAGTCCAAAAACAGGCAAATAAGCAGACCTTGTAAGTAGGGAATGGGAATCACGAAACCGGTTTTCAAGGAGAACCAGCTCCCAGTAATTTGACTCCAAGGAATCGTTAATCCGCCAGCCTAACAATCCCATTTATAGGTTCTGCTAATGTCTGACGCATTTATGTGATGACATCATGTACACACTTTGCAGGTTGCTTTGCTAAGTTTCAGCCCTGAACTCTTCCAGGCCAACCCGAAATCAGTCGTAGCGGTTCAGGAATCAGAAATGGAAACCATCATTCTCTGTTAGGTCTTGATCAGAAGTCTAGTGAAAACAGTGCTAGTTAAAGGGATGACAGCTAACCATTAATTATTGCCAGCAGGTTTTAAAACAGGCTCAGATCGCAGCCAGGTCCCATCTATAGTTTAACAGAAACATCTAACATTAAACAAGTGTGCAGTCAGCTCGTCCCCACAAGGCCACGGTGCCTTTGAACTCTGAATCCCATCGAGGTCACAGATCCGTCCTTAATCTGCACTAAAAATCAGCTGTAGATTCATTAGCAAGCTAGCCCCTTCCAGTCAGAAACAAACAAATTAGGACATTTTTATTTCTATACTGAAACAAAATCAATATTGTACTTGTTCAAAGTCAAATTGAATCAAGGTTTTTTTTCTTTTTCCCCTAAATTGAGAACTGAGGTGTAAATAATTATTATAGCTGTTAACCCTCCCATTCATGAAGCACTAATGTGCAAAAACCTCCTTTTGGAATTGTGTGTTACACAGACTTTGATGTCCAGTGTCATGATGTAGAGTTTCTGATGGTCACGTTATAACACATTTTGTTATATAACTGCTGTTGTTTTCAGTGTCTGTGTTTCCTGATCTTCGGGTCTCCTCTAAGGCAGGGTTGAAGTCCAGTCCTCCAGGACCGCTGTCCTTCATGTTTTACATGCTTCCCTGCTTCAATACACCCTGGCACAAATGACTTTGCCATTAAGAGACTTGTGCACATCTTGATGTCAAACTGATGATTCATTCATCTGAACCAGGCAGGACACCAGTCCACGAGGACGGGACTCGAAGTGCCCTACTCTAAGGTTTAGTCTTGATTTTTGTAATGAAGCTTCTGTTCTTTGTTTAGTCAGTCCTTAAGTAGATTTTTTTTTTTCTGGGTTTATCTTGACACGCCTTGTGTGTTCTTTCATGTTTGACTCCTTCTTTCTCGATTGATGGGTAAACAGTCATATTTCCTCTAGTCCATCGTCTCTGTGCCCATTTCTCTACCCATTTTTGTTACTTTTAGGCTGAGTTTTTAGTTATTATAAAGAACCTTATAATTTATTTCAGCGACCTCCTAGTCTCCTACTTCTGCAAGCCTGACTTAGGTTTTGTTTTAAGGTCCTGTACATTGTATCAAAGGGAAGTGATGATAGCATTGGCTCCACTTCATAAATTCTTTTCTAAGAAATGTTTGAATCAACAGAAAATGAAACATGAATGTGAATCCTTGCACATAAAACGAATGTTAATTGCACCAGGATATTTTAGTTTTGCTGGTTTACTGTAGTCAGATAGCTGTAACAGAGTGTTTGGTCATTTTGTATGTTACGATGTGTTGACTTCACTCTGTTGTTGGGAGTGCAGTTTAGTACAAAGTGAGTTATATTACTTCTGTGAGCATATTTTTCTATATTACATTCTTTTTTCCATAGTAATTACAGTTTCATTGCGCATTTGCCACATATTATTTTGACATTAAAAGAAATTGTGTTATGTTGCATGAAATGACACAAGAAAAACATTAAATCAATGATTACAAAGAAATACAAGACATAACGCTATATAAAAAAATGTAATAAAAATAGCACCACACAAGAGGATTTTGTGTGTGTTATTTAGTCCTTTTTCAGTTATCTTAGCATGTGTTGCCATGGCATTGACCCTGGTACCAGTAACATATCCTTCTCTTCAACCCTACAATTAATTCTGAATTTATTCATATTTTTGTGTTTTTTGTTTTGCTTGACTGTTTTGTGACAGAATGCGTTTTATTTTATTCAGTGACCCCACTTAATTTGATAGAAAATATGTGACAACTTTAATATTTCAGAGTGTTAAGTGTTGTTTCATTCTTCAGGAGCAAATTAAAATGCAGCCTTCAGGGTTAGATTCCCAGAGACTACACTGAAATCCAATCTGCAAGCTCGGTTTATCTTTCTGAAAAAGAAAAGGATTTGAAAAGCCGTTTGTGAAATAAAGAGCGTAATAGTAGAAACATTATCTTAACACAAATATTATGATGCAATTATGGTGATATGTTAACCACAGTCAGTTTTAAGGTTTAGAAGCATTTCTACATTTGCATTATCAGTTATATTAAATTTACAGGCCCTTTTCTTTAAAGCAATTCATAAAAGTAGTACAATGCAAGCCACAGCAGATTTAGCAGAGGACCTTGAACAAAAGTGCCTCAGTACAGTTTTTTTTTTTAACTTTTCTTCTGTGTCAGAAAGCCTGCCGTGCATGGGGTTAAATACAGAATAAATGCATTGCAAATGGCAGTTCACTTTCTTTTACAGGCGAGAAAGGGTATGTTGGTTGTTAGAGTGCTCTCAGAAAAAATGTGCAGTGCCAGTAAGTCTGCAGTATTTTTTTCCTTTAAGACACCGAGATTCTGCACAAAGGTTGATAAGTGAATCACCAAGGAATCATGCAGAGGTACAGTTTAGATTAAGTTTCCTCACTTGCTGTGACAAGTCTGTGTTCACATCAGTATTTTTAGCTTATTCTTCTTTACCGTCTCTTTTCTAATGCTCTCTGGGAGAAAGCTTTAGCAGAATAACTTAATTTCTGTACCTAGTCAATGATCCCAACCAGAGCAGCAAATCTGCAACAGAATGGCTGAAGAAATAAATAATTAAGGTGTTGCAATGGTCCTGTAACAGGACAGCCAATGAGCGGCTTCATAATGCTAATAATACTGTGATACAGCTAATCGTGGTCTTGAGAAGGTAATGTCCCAGGTTTTAAATGAGAGAATATGGTCATAATAAAGCATCATAACTGTTAATAAAAAGAAACTGAATAGTATATTATAAACAAAAAAATCTCACATTTTTGTCAGAAGTATTTTATTTATTTTTTTTGTAAATGTCTCAATTTTACTCTGAGTCATACATGATCAGTTCAGTTTAAGCTGTCTCTGTCTTTCTTTTTTTTTTTTTAACATACTGTGTCAGCAGTACTGAGAAATTAAGCTTCGAGCAACAATTCTCAGCTAAATTAACACTTTTTCATCTCTTTCTCTCAGCAGACCCTGATGCAAATTAGTTGTTGCGGTAAAATGATCAAATGCATATTATTGTATTGAAATCTCAGAAGCATCTCTGCAATTTAATAAGACTTATGACAACTGGACTTAAAATAATCTTGGCCTATTTTTCAGAGACTGTATATCAACTGACAGGTCTTAAAAGTTTGGATGAAATCCTACAAGCATAAAAAATGTGCACAACTTCATCCATTACTTTGTCAAATCTTTACAGGGATTTGCATGAGCAAACTATGTTCCATCCTTCAAGCAAAACAAAGAAAAAAAAAGGCAAGAATGCGTGGATTTTCATACATATGCTGGAGAAATCTTATTAAAAAAGATGATAGAAAATGCATAATAATTGACTGAGTAAATACACATTTACATGGTGACAACTTTGTACTTTGCACTTGACTGTGTAATGGTATGCACATTTGGATCTCACAAGACAGCTTAACTTGTTTTGCATTAGCTTTAAGAACAGAAAACACACAGGCCTTTAGGGCAGATAACATAACAGAAATGGCCCGTGTCTGTGTTGGTAAAGCGCGAAAGCCGTCAGCTGGATAAATGAATTAAGACGAATGAGTTCAATCCATGAGTATTCTGTGTGTTAAGTCTAAGATCAGGGCATAGGGTCTTTGACTTAGAAAGTGTTTGTTCTTTTCAAGGAATTGGCAAAGAAAATAAGTAAAATACACATATTTAGCAATTCCTGATAGTCATGACTCAAAAAAATAAAATAACTAAGCTGAAAATAACTTTCATAAGTGTAAGTTGTGTGTTACATAGTGTATTTCAGTTTCTTTTTGTTGTTTTTGTTTCTAAGTTATTGTTATTCTTCAGTTAAATGAGTCACAGTTTCTGGATGGACACATACATTTGTTTTTCCCCCTTTCTTCTTCTTTCTTAGCACCACAGGCTGGGTGATATTTAGCTCCGTGATACACTAGTGAAGGTTGACATCTCTGGGACTAGTATCTCTAAAACTCTGCAACTTGTACCTAACACTCCAGATGTACATACCTGATTGCTGGATCCAACATATTTTTAAAGCAAGAAAGGTTGGTCTGGTTTGGAGTGGGGAGCAGACTGTGTGATGAGTCATCTTGGTATTTAATGTTTAATGCACCTGTTTGCACTCTTCCCAACAATCCCCAAGAGCAGTAAAATCTTCTGAACTACAGAGTAGTCAGTCAGCTCCAAAGTGAGGATCAAAATTAGACCTAGAACAAACATCTATATGTACTGGCTTGGAAATTATCAAATAAAGTGAGATTTTATTGTTTTTTTAGCTTTTAACTTAAACATTGGTGTGTCTTATTATTTATATATATATATATATATATATATATATATATATATATATATATATATATATATATATATATATATATATATATATATATATATATATATATATATATATATGCAGCAATAAAAGGCACAAAAAAAAAAGTCCACAGTCAGTTGCTTCCCCTAGAGTTATAAAGTCTGATGGCAGCAGGCACAAAGGAGCACCTGAACCGTTCTGTTCTGCACCTGGCTGGGATGAGGCAGCTGGATTAGCTGCCCATCTGCAACAGCTCCTCATGGAAGGGTTGAAAGGGATTGTTCAAGATGGCTTTCATTTTGTCCCTCACTCTCCTCTCAGCCACTGACTCCAAAGTGTCCAGTTCCAGTTCAAGCCCAGCCACAGAGGCCTTCCTCACCAGCTTTTTGAGCCTGTTGGCCTCACCAGCCTTGATTCCCTACCACCAGCACACCACAGCAAAGAACAGTGCACTGGCCACAGTAGACTGCTAGAAGGCCTCCCGGAGCCTGTGGCAAACATTGAAAGAACAGAAAGAGAACAGCCTGCTCTGTCCCCTCCTGAAGAGGGCGTCGGTGGGACCAAGGTACTTGTATAAGTCCACCCTCTCTACTTTCTCCCCCTGGATGATGACTGGAGCAGGGGACCTCCTGTTCCTCTGATAATCCACCACCAACTACTTGGTCTTGCTGATGTAAAGCTTAGGTTATTGCTGTTGCTCCATGCAATGAAGCTCTCTATCAGTCCTGTGCTCCCCGTTGTCATCATCAGTGATACATCCAACTATGGAGGAGTTACCAGAAAACGTTTAGAGGTGGCAGGAACCAGGCGAAGTGGAAGTCTAAGGTGTAGAAAAGGAAGAGAAAAGGCACCAGAACAGTTTCAGGGCTGCACAACCGCCCAGTCTGAAATAATGTGGCCGACCCATGAGGTAGCCTGTAATCCAGGCTGTAGTGTCATTGTGCCGGTGTTTCACCAGCAGTTTGTCCCTCAGAAGGCAGGGTTGGATGGTATCAAAAGCACTGGAGAAGTCAAAAAACAAGACTCTCACACTGCTTCCCTGCTTCTCCAGGTATGAGAGGGACTTGTGGGTCAGAAGGATGATGGCATTCTTCACATCAATGTGTGGCTGGTATGTAAACTCCAACGAAAAGGAAAGCAGTGTCTTCAGGTGACATGTGATATGAGAGCCACAGGTCTGTAAATGAAATAATGATGTCATTGACTTTATTGTACTTTTTTTCTGTGATTTTTGATTGTTTATCTTAATTTTAATCAACATTCCTAACCTCTGGGGATGATAGCAGCATAGTAGAATCACTAGACCCTACCTGTTCAGTTCTCGTGTCAATGCAGCCCACATTGCTCCAGAAACCACACCGATCCGTAGGTCCTATACTTACTATCTCCATATCTCCACTTGAGGCACTGCCTCATTATTGACCCAGAAAGAGCATTTGACTCTCTGCCAACTGAGAACCATGGTCTCATATTTGGAGAGTCTTATCCCGGCTGCTTTACACATGGCTGTAAACCACTCCAGTGAGAGCTGAAGTTCATCTTGATGAAGACAACGGGACTGCATCATCTGCATAAAGCAGAGGTGACATTCTATCTATAAATGTTATGAACAGAATCTGTGACACGGTTAAAAATGTATATGATGTTCATATGATGTGTTATTGACCCGAACTCATCAGATGATTTTTGTTTCAAAATTATTGGGAGAGAAAAAATAAAAGTAAAACATGTGATTAAAAGGAGCACAAACTTTTACATATGACTGTATAATATGAGGTGCTGCCTGAGAGTGTGTGAATAGCTGAAAGAGAAAGACACTGCAAAGTGCTTTCTATCACCCAGAAAATGGTAAAAAGGCTGTACATAAGTGTGGCTCATCTTCCTTTGGTTCACTTCTTGCTGAGTAGAAACATATATTACGAGGTGAAAAGAGATTTTATTTTTTTTTACTTGCAGGGATCACACTGACAAATGAAGACTCTTCACAAAGGAGAAGAGTTTTGTTTCTTTTATGCATGTTTTTGAAATATGTGGTTGGATTTAAAAAGTAACTTTGCAGCTTTATTTCTGTGTAATCCTTTTAAACAAGTGAGACGTCTTTTTTCTCCCCATTCATTGACTGACTTTTCAGCCCTGTTTTCTCTTATTGTGCTTTAGTGCTTTTATGTAGCTGCTGAGACTTTTTCAATGATTTCCAAATAAATGAGCCTCACGTGCACTTCGACTTTGAGTTGTCATTGACGGTGGAATTCGTTCTACATCACAATAAAAATCAAAGCAATTTTTACTTTTCTTGGAATAAAATGTTTTTTTGTTACCCATAAATTTTAATCAATCTACAATTCACTCACACAATTTTACACAAAATAAGGAATTTCATGTCTGTGCTACATGGGTTTATTGAGCAAACTAAATCACCAATAAACTATTCATAGTCCTTGATATTTTTTAGTTCCTCTGTCGGTTTAATGTGTTCATTATTACTTAATACTTGGTACACATGTTTTCTGAGTGCAATAATGGCTGCTGTGTTTGCGTAAATGTCTCTGTGTCAAGGTTAGTTACTTATGCCGCTGTACGATTAATAGGGTTAACAAAGGTTAGTTTTCACAAAGAAAAAGCATCACACACTGAAACTTAACACATTCCTGCAAACCCAAGAGCTCAGAGCTTTGAGAGCCGTCAGCTGCAGCAGTGGCCGCGTCTGTGTCCATATGCAGTACACCCCCAGAAAAACACCTGATGTGGTCAGCAAAAATTAAAGCATGCATATGTATCAGCGCCGTAATTGTCAGCCTGCAGGTGTGGAACCATTTGATATACAATAGACGTCAGGCACACATTCACACAGGAGTCTTAGTGATGCTAACTATTTATTTATTTCGACATGCGCATACTGTTTTGTGTGGACTGTGTTGAGCCGCTGTGGCGACCTCTGCACTTAGAGGGAATAAGCTGGAATGGTAAAGACAAATATTATTTAGTGCCTATGATAATGGAGGAGTTTTTTTCAAAAGGTGCCATGACAACTTGTCACTGAATCATGACAGCTCGGCCTGTATGACCGAGCTCTCTAAGCTCTCGCACAGGCTTGACTGCTCTTTAATTCATCATGCTTCCTTACATTTCAAAGCTAAATTATCACTGTGATTCAATTATCGATAAGTGGTTACTTACTTTACGAGGAAGGCAACACTGTGGTTCTATAGACTCCCTTGGCTCACATTGGAGTACCAGCAGTAAAAAAAGGATAGAGAGGAGACTGAACAATGAAACTGGACAGTATTGTTCGCTGGGGCACAGAAGCTTGAAGCCAGTCCAATATACACAAAACACTATTTTGTTTCACTTTGACTGAGGATAGCGGATGCTTTCCCTTTATTGCAGTTGTGTTTATGCAAATAGGAATAGACAATAAGTGTAAACCCAATTCCATTTTCTAAAGCATTACAAGTCGACATCTGTAATGGCATGCAGTATTTAAATCTGCACAACACAGCCTAAAAAAATAGATTTTCAATTATTATTTCCCATTTTAAAACTGTAGAACTATTTCTACACAGCAAATGAGAACATTACCAAGGATGGAACCCCTTGTGGTACAAGAACATGTAAGATATTATCCAAGAATACAGCATACAGTTAACATTAAACCAAATTATCCATTATAAAATATACCCCCAAAAGCTTTGGTCATATGTCCTGGTCTCCTGTTTTTAAAAAAAATAAACAGAAAGCAGTTCCTCTGTCTGATACAGAGATTCTCAGTTAATGTCTACAATTCCAGAGCTGCGACCCTCATTTCCTTTGTCTGATCAAGAGTTCAAGTGGTATTTAGTCAAGTATTAACAACTAACATAATGACTTTATTTTGATAGCCTCATGTGAAAAGCCTCAGATTTACTGACGTTATCAGAGATAAACCTGAAGGGCCAGCGATGTAGTTTTAAAAATATGTGTTTACTTTACTTTATCTTCGCAGTTATGCTAACTCGTAAGTCAGAAAATTACCAGATATTGATGATTCAGGACCAGGTTTTATAGCAAATTCAGTTTCAATCAAGAGGTTAATGTGGTGTTACAGTGGCGGTCAAAATCGATATTGTATTTACATGAGTACAGAGTCATGTGGATGCTATATGTGGAGCATACAGATACCAAGAGTCAGGGGACTCCCAAGGTAAAAGGTTTCACTCAAAGGTTTCACTCAGCTCCGATTCAGTTCAGCTCAGTTCAAGTGAATGTACTTTATTCATCCCCGATAGGAAAATACAGTGTTTGAGGAGGAAAAACATGACTGACTTCATTTGTAGCCACCAACTAAATATGTGAAAATACAAAGTATAAGTTTGACTTCCCATCAAGCCTCAGACCACAATTAACTGGATTTAGTGACTTTACAGTAATGATCATGTAGGCAAGGCAGCGGAAAATGTAGTGCCTTATACACAATACAAAGAAATGTATTTTGAGTTAGCTCTTCCTACAGTTCATAATGTAATGAATGAGGGGACTTCTGTCAACAGGAACAGTGGAGGTCATGTCCAGGTCTGGAAGATTACTAAGCTTTTCAGGAGGGCCACTCATGGTTTGTCAGAGACAAATCTTAGTCTCTGCTTGAATGAAGAACCCTTTCAAGAAGATTTATCAGACTCTGTGGTGGGGGTGCACCGTTCTGCTGAGCCAGAAATCCTTACGCAAGCAAGAGTTTGGAGACAAAAGGATGCACACTTAAGTAAAAAGAAGACATCTTCATTCATCGTGGCTAAAAGAAAGAAAGTTAACATTACAAGTATGTAAAGAAATAAAAAAGCTGAACATTGAAAAGAAGTTGATCTTTGCAACAGGATGAAAAACCCAATCACATTAAAATGCACAAAAGATGGACTGTGGGCGGCGCTCCAAGTGTTGGTGCATGCAGGGCAGCAGTGTGGAGCTTTGGCTTGTATGAGGCTGAAGTTGAAGTTGGGAAACAAAAAATCATGACACACAGGTGTTCATAAGTACTGACGATGCAGGCTGGCCAGCCTTTTGTTTTTGATTTGATTCTTTCCCTTTTTTGTTTGCTTGCTTTCAAAGCTGTAAAGGATGAGAAGAGAAGATGAATTCTTGTCAACAGTAAAAGAAAAAAAAAAAAAAAGGTCACCTTTCGATTTGGCCTTTTTACCTCATCTTTTACTCATTAATCTTTTAGCAGCACTGTAATAAATCGCAGCATGGCTTTAAGTCAGGGATAATTCTGCTGGCCAGCGTACAAGACTCATCTAATGTTTGTGCAGTGCTTAGCAGATCAATGAATGAGCCACTTACATAGACTTCATAAAAGAAACTGGATAAACCGTCTGTGACGTCGACCATAGGTTTCATTTTGTCATCATAAGATTCATTTTCAGGCCTATTGGGGATACATGCTGGTAGGGACTGACTCCGCCCAGAGCCAAAATGCCGAAGCTCCCGCTGAGCTGCCATGGTCGTCCATCAACAGCCTTGGCCTAGCGGTGTGGTTCGGCAGAGCAGCCGACAGCAGCAGACGTGGAACTGCAACCGCGACCGGGATCCTTTCAGATTTGCATTAAGTGCAGGTAGCCAAAGCAGCAACCGGTTCGGCTGAGAGGCTGCCAGCTCGGCTCCCAGCCACAAGCCAGCCGATTAACATCAGCAGTGTAACTAAAAGCAGTATAACGAGCCGTACTATTTTTAAAAGAAGGGTCATTATGATCTCTTTATTCTTAATTTGCAGTTCAGATGTCAAATTCATGGCAAGTTGCCAAATAATGACAGTTACTCCTTATTACCATAGACTGCAATGAAATCACAAAAAAGTGTTTAGGTACAGTGGTAAACGGCTGTCAAATGACAAAGCATTATTGTTGTCGCTGTTGGTGTTAGTCACCCAGCGCCATCGATCAAAAGGACGGAGAAGGTGTGGGAGTTCACTTTTATCACTGCCCTTGCAATTCCTGCTGTCTTCAAGGATCATAGATCGCCTAATGTTCATTTAAACACATCAGCACACATTTACTGCTGCTCTGGACGGGTATACCTGTTGGATGTGACACAGACGGACAAAAAAAGGGGGAATCGCTTCACATCCATTGGTAAAAGCTCTGGATTGTAAGTCACCGCTTTGGCTTTAATCCAGACCTTCCATTAGGTCGTCACCAGACCGTGACAGAAAAAAGGCCTGAGCTACTCTATTCATCAACCGGAGAAATATTCCAGTTTGATCCCTTATTGAAGCCCTTGTGTGACTTATAATTCTTGCACATTGATCTTCTTTTCTCAGAGTGAGAATGGAATATTCATAATTATCATTCAAGAATATAATGTATATATAATTGTGAATTGAATCTTTGAAATGAATGATGGTTATTTTCTCCTTGGAAATTGATGCCGTCTGGTTGTTGGAATCTGGGAAGGAAATGCAGTTTAAAGCAAAATTAACAGGTGGTGATTAGAGAGCCTTATTGTTTTGAATTTTAAGATCCATCTTTTTAAGATCTTTTAAAGGTTTTCAATTATCAGTAGTCTGTTTTCAATAGAGTCGATTGTAAATAACGTGTGGACATATTCACTAAAGGGTTTAAGTTGGTGGCTTAAAAAGTAGCAGGTCAGATGCATGTAAAAAAAAACAACAAAAAAACAAGTACATTCAATTAGAACTCAGAAAAATTACGGCTTATATTACATCCATATTTATATTATACAACATCCGGATGTTGTTTAACCGTTGAGTAACCGGAGAACATGCAAACTCCACACAGAAAGACCCACTGGGCCCGGAATCGAACCAGGAACCTTCTGACTGGGAGGCAACAGTGCTGACCACTAAGCCACCGTGCTGCCGTTACATTACATTTCATCATGAAATGTAAGACAACAATCAGATGCTACGAGTGCTAAACTAAAATATGCCTCATGATTCAATGACTTGAAAAAACACTTTTTGCAGCAATAACAACTTTTTTTTATTAAACCAGTTGCTCCCAACATTGTGGAAGAATTTTGACCTGTTCTTCTTTTTGATGTTGCTACCACCCAGGTTTGTGAGTATTTGTTTATACAAGAGTGTCCAAGTCCTTCAAAAATCTTACTTAAACTGTTCTCGTGTAATTTTGCTGGTGCTCTGAAGGTCTTTGCCCAGTTTAATGCTGCAGTTTCACCCAAACTTTAGCTATAGTTGGCCACAAAAGAGTTCAAGGTGGACTTAATTACTGTAAATGATCCAATCCCAAGGCCACAAAACAAGCCCAAATCATCACTCCTCCAACATCGTGCTTGACAGTGGGTATGAGGTGTTTCTGCTGAATGATGTATCTGGTGTCCACCAAACATGGTGCTGGACATCAGGCCAAGCAGCTCCATTACAGGACATCCCAGAAGTCTTTGGTTTGTTAGATGAATAATTGCAAACCTCAGTCGTGCTTACATTTCCTTTTGAAACATAAGATGCTTTATCCTGGTAACCCAGCTAAAAAAGAAGTCTACTACAGCTTGTTGGTTTAATATCTGAACTTGATTCTTAACTTTGTAGGTTTAAAATACCTGTTTTAGCTCCTACACTTTAGATCTGCTGCTGCGTGTCATCATTGACCTGTTGCTTAATGAATGTCAATCAAGCTTCAGCTGTCAGACAGGTGGCCTCATCTCTGACCCCAGAATGCCTTCGTAAATAGAGGAGTTTATGTTCCTCTGAATGAGTGTAAAATGCCCAGGTCCTGCAGCTGTAAAAGAAAAGGCAACCTTCCACCTCTGTCTGAGGTAATGAGGTGATTGTGGAGATACGCTTGGCAGAAACAGCATGTTTTAAACATTACTGGGGAGTTTTTTGTTTGTTTTTTATTATTATTCGTGCTACTGTGTCAACACATTCCTGAATGTTTCAGAGCAGTACTCTACCAAAACTTCTCATTTTATAGAGTGGCCACACTTGCTGGTGGTCAATAAATCGACTGCATTTGATTAGCAGCAGCTTCCTGCGACTTTCCGCTTAATTCCTGCGGAACCAGTCCAGTAAGGATGTACTCAGTTTTCCAACACAGTTCTGTATTTCTGCCTTCTCTTGTTAAATTAATAATAACATGGTGTAATATGTCATGCGCTGTTGCTCACCCGAGGTTACATTTACCTATTTTTAAGACCTGATGAGGATCTTATCATTTTTGTTTTAATTACCCACTGACCAACCTTAGACTTGGGCATCTTTTTCACATGGCTGTTACACTGACGGTGTCCTCTTCTAATGAAGTTTATAGACTTTTACCACTTTTATTAATCATTCTGATTAATTTCCCTTCAGGGATTAATAAAGTATTGATTGGTATTTATGTTTATTAGAAGCTAATGCAGTGCAGCATATTAGTATCTTACCATTACCATATATAAAGCTAATGAGTTCTGGGTCCCTGGAAAGCGCCTAGAGACAACTTGTGTTGCATTAGACATTATATAAATAAAATTGAATTGAATATATGACTATAACTAATGAGAAACAAGATTACTTACATCAAAAGTATTAGTACTTCACAATAAAAATGTACATTGTATACCTAATTAATGATTAACTTTTGTGTGTCTCATTATTATTTGATGTACAGATCAATAGACGGTGTGTCATAGTTTCCCATTGTTCACCATTAACAATAATCAATTAGTTCAAGTTCAAATATACTGTATTTTAAACATTAAATGTCTTAAAATAACCTCAGAAATGTAAGATTTTTTAGAGTAACTTAATCTTAAGACTTGAAGAAAGTCTTGATATTCATATAGCAGTCATGTTCAAAAATTAGTAAACCTGTGTTTACTTCAATTTTGTTTTTTTTTTCTTTTGGATAAAATGCCTTATAAATGCTAATTTCAACATAGTAGGGCTTATTATTAGCCACATACAGCCACAGATAAAGAACAATACGTAACTTTTTATTTTGAATCAGTATTCATTTAAAGCCACTTAATTTAGCAATACCCCTTCTGACCATGTGGGGGCATATAGCTCTGTCAGCCCTCAGTATAAGAAACGGCAAAGTGGACCTCTAGTGGGTAAAAGCGGTATTACAATGTGTCAGACTCCTTTTTGCTAGAAGATGGCACAGTGAAAGGTTTTTAGATGAGGAGTACAACATACTAAGATGGAAACTAATACTGCTCTCTGGTAACACACATTATTACTTTGCTCCACCTCACAAAAAGGATCACCAGCAGGTCACCAAAGGTTTTAAGGATTCATCCTCTGGACACCCATGAGACCTGTTTATCACAAAGCAAAAAATGTTCACATCAGCCATCAACAAATACCATAGAGTTTATCATCTAAAGATATTAAACAGAATTTCATGGCAACCAACATTTTCAGTGACCCATATTGTGCCCCAAAGGTACAGAAAAACAAAACTTCTACTGATCAAGATTTTATATTGCCATGCTCTCAAAACATGGGTTCGGCCTCAGACAGGCAAAATACTGCAGAAACTTGCATGAAAATGTTGAATTGTGCATCCACAAATGTACTTCATTTACATAGTAGCTCTGGAGTTCTGCAATTTAATTATGTTGCTTGGAACATGTGGTGTAGTTTTATTTATTTATTTTTTTCATATGCAATCATTATAAAGAGGGCTTCTGTCCAAGTGTGGTTTATTTAAGAAAACAGTGCTTATTACATGACCAAACCATAGTATTTAGCCCTATTTTTTTCTTTTTACAGCTCTAGTACAAGTCTATTCACAGGACCCACCTAACAGAAACATACATTTTCATGTGGGCCTTTCATTAATTACAAAATTTGAGTGTCTCCAAAAATAAAAAATACAGTTTGATGACTGAGATAAATAGATAAATACACAAACAATCCAGTCGAACTCAATCAGTCCATAAATAAATAGAACAATAAATAACATTCAAAACATCTTTGGCCAAACTTGGGCCACCTTTTTCCCCCCAGAGCCGGCACTGGTCTCAAGCCTTTTGCCAGCCGGAGCACATTGACTGAATCAGCTTGACCTATGGGGATTTTAGAAACAATGCTGGATATGTGCCATGACATAGCAAGTGAAAACAAAAATAATTATATTGAGGCACTTTAAAGGATGTTCCAGGAAATGTCAACATTTCCATGTGTATTCCCCAAGAGGAAACAAAATGTAAGACAAGAAACAACATTCATCTGAAAGAAAACTGAATGTCTGCTCATCTAAACATGGTACCACATTTAGTCTCTTTTTATTTTTTTAATATTTATTTTTTTTACAATTTTGGGACTGAGCGTGATAAAGTACATTATTAAGTAGAAAAAAGTGAGCTGGAAAAAAAAAAGAAAACACATTACATTGGATGACAATAATGATTAAAACATTGTGTGACGCCAGCAAAAGGAACGATTTCATGTTTTTTGTTCGAGTCTGTGAATAGCATCAATGTGTGTTCTCTGTGTTTGTTGAGTCCGAATGGGTTTCCGACTGCTCCCCAAATATCCCTGCCAGCGTCTTAAAGCGGGGCCCCCAGTCAGTGAGGTAATCGTAGTCCTCCTCAAAGTCTATTGTGAGGGACTCGATGGAGCTGAGAGACTCGGCCACAGAGCCGTCTCCCTCGTAAGCATATGTGGCCAAGGAGTCGTAGGGCGGCGCCGAGTTGTCCATGTCATTCTCCTGCAGTCGCTGGTCGATGAAGTCCCGGATATCTTCACTCCCCTGAGAGACAGGTGGCCTGGGGCCTCTATTCATCTCTGGTTTGACATCCCTGCGGTACAGGTTCTCCTTGACGACCTTGGGATTGCGGAGCGTCCCCATGTCAAACGCATGTGTGTCCTCCTCCCCTCCTCCTTCATCATCATAGTGGATCACATTGTCTCGGATATCCTCCTTGGATGACATGAGGGTCTCCTTTTTCTTCTGTCGTCTCAGGCCCACATAGAGGACCACAATAACTATGGAAACAAACAAAGAAAACTGCATTTTAGACCACTGCAGATCCATTTCACTGTGCCTTGGAGCTACAGTCCTTTTGAAGACTGGTTTTGTTAATCGAAGCTCACAACACACCACGGTATTTAGATTAAAGCTGGTTTAAGTTTAAGTGAAGTTTGTTTGGCATGCTTTAGGCTACAATAACAGCACTGCTGGAAGGCAGTGGAAGTCCACCGCTGTGGTCCACACTTACATGCACCTGGATATGTTTTATTTTTTTGCAGGAGAGCTTCTGCAAGAGCGTAGATGTTCAGTGACTCAGTTTTCAATGTTGGCACGTAGAAAATTGAGTTTTTAGCTTGGGATAACCTTTTTTTACATGATTGTATTCAGAGGCTGGCACTGAAAAATCTTGGTGGTAATCTTGACAATAACACTTTTAATTTTCACACTATATACGTAATACTAAAGATAAACATATTTTCTTTCTCTCAAAGTGAAACCAACATGCAGTACATTAAGTGCTGGTTTAAAACCTCCTGGAGCTTCATTCATCTTGCATTAAAAACCACCGTGTTTTAAAATAAAATATAATGTCTATGAATTTTGACCATGATGTTATTAGTTTGTTGTCCTGATAGTCCTAGTTAGTTCCCATAAATTCTATTAATCCCCCAATTTGTATGTTATCCGTTTATGGCTTTGAATATCACTCTTTTGCCAAAATGCACTTCACTTCTCCACTTATGGCTGCACAATGTCTACATGCCAAATGTCAAACTCAAAGCACCATATCATCTGTTCAGGAACCAACAGGATGAAGTCACTTCATATATACTGGACCGTAGTTTCACCTACAGCAGAAATACTCCACTCCACTTGTTACATACCAGCTCATCAGGTTGCAGCATAAGCTGGAAACTGAACACATGAACAAGAAAAGTAAAGATTTTTTTATATTTTAAAAAGCGTCAAAAACAGCATGGCAAACAGCAGCAAGAATGGTGAGTCCTCCTCATCAGCCGTACATTATCCACACCTTCACAGGTGCAGCCAAAGAAACAAATGAAATTTCCTAGTATGCACTTTATGACGCTTTCATTGTGATTCCAAATCCATTGAGGAAACAAAAAGTTATGCCACACTTAATAATTCTCTTCGTTTTTCTTTTCCACATGCACAGTGTTTGACAGTGTTTGAACTGATGTTTTTGTTTTTATCTGCAGATGTAGTTATTTTTTTACAATCTGTGCTTTTGTTAGAGACCTTTTTCTTTCTTTTTTTTTGTTTTTTTTGCTCTGATGAAACATAACCCAAGTTTATGGAGGCTGGGCAATGGTCTCCCTTTCAATATCTCCAGGGCTAAAAAATATATGAATTCTCACCAAAACTACCACAGCTGCTTCATTTGTCATAATATTGTACTGTGCTCAGGGTGGCTGGTGTACTTTTCTCATATGTCCAAGACCAGTGTTTCTCAGTCCTTGTCCTCAGAGCAGAGACATATCAAAAAGATGTAGGCAGTCGAACCTAACACAATTGGCTTAAATTGAAAGACTGGTGCAAACCTCATTGACAATGATGAGGTGATTCAATCATTTGAAGCTGGTGTGTTAAAGGAGAGAAACATCTAAAACACGTAGGGCAGTGGCTCCAAAGACCCAGGATTGAGAAACACTGTCCTAGACAGTATGCTTGTTGACATGTGTTTAAAATAGATTTCATATTGTTGTTCATAATCAATAATCTCTTCTCATTTTTGATGCTGTGTCTCGTAGGTTCCTTGCTCCTTTCTATGGTCATGCCTCCACTTGTTTCCAGTAGGATCCATTGACCAGGTAGGATCCACTGAGTTAGCAAACTACCCCTCCACACCACCTGGTGGCAGTAGTTAACCACTTTTTGCAGTTTGCTAATCACCAATGAATAAAACAAAAAGGAGATGCTAGAGGAGCTCAGATGGTTGCTGTGTTGCCGTTTGCTGGAAATGGTGGAGATGAATGAGAAGAGACAACTTGTAATTGCAGAGCATTGTGGTAGCTGTATAACATCGTCTCCTCTCCTCATAATATCTCAAAACTGGCAATGTGTTCACACAGTCCTCTGATACATAGCATAGATTAAAAATGAATAAACCCCTGCTATGAAGAGTTGTCTAAGTGGAAACAATCTAGCTTCCAGCTTGAATCCAAGCTGGAGGTAAGAAAAACTGAAGATCACTGGATGTGTCTTCAGAAGCAGGTCAGTCTCCGCTGACCCCCATGTAAAAATGAAGTAAACATATTTACTGCCTGGTTCAAAAAATGATTTGGGATTTATTGCTCATATGGTGCATAGCCTTTTGATTGACAGTCGGCTCAGCCAATGGCAAGCAATTACCACTTCCTCATCAGTCAGAAGTGGTCATTTCTGATTTCATCACAGAAATTATATTTAAAATGGGATATTCCACTACAAATGTTTGCCAGCAACTCCACAGCTCATGTGACAGGGAGCACTAACTTTGATTCATATAAAGTGGATGTGTTCCCGTCGGTTTACTGGGCCTGTTTTTTCAGCTCATTTGTAAAGGAGGCTTCAAACTGCTCTTCAGAAAACCAATAGGAGACATCATGAATATTCTGTACAGTAATTTTAGTCTGTGGTGTAGTCACTAAAACCGTAGCTTGGTTGTTATAAAAAATCGTTAGGTGTCCACACTAAAGTCCTTCAGAACTGAAAACAGTAGTCTCCATCGCTCACTTTAACTAGCTGTAATGTAAAAACACAACATTGACTTCCACATTTCAGAGGTAATGTGGCATGTCTTCCCAGCAGTTAATAAAGAGACAATGGTCTTTTTAAGATACTCTAATGTTAACAGATATGTTTAAAATGCTACTGTGACTGGTTTTGGAGAGGAGGCTCTCTCTTTTCTCTTAGCAGAATGATATTCAATTTCAGCATGTTTAACTGGAAGGAAATTTCAATTGTCAGACTGTCACTCCTAATATGGACTTCCCCTGACTTTCCATCATGCACTACTTCATTTGATCAAAGTTTCACTTTATATGACAAATGGCCCGACAAAACTATTCCATTTCAAGCTGAGTTTATTGGTTTATTAGTAGATTATAGGACTGTAACCAACAGCAAAGACGATGAACATCAACTTCTACCAATGAGCATGTTAACTTTGTAAGGATCCTGTGCCTCGATTTAGTCTCCAGGCTTGAAGAGTGGAATAAAACATGACTCCTGCCGTGCCAGGTCACATACACACAACAAGACTATCTGCCAGACTCACCAATGTGTGTGGCAAGGGCCTGAAAGGACTCCCGCTCAGACCCTGGCATGGGCCTCTTTTGTAGGCCAGATAGTGGCTTTTACCCCACCCAAGACAACAAGAGGACAGACACATGAGAATCCTGGTCAGCACACAAAGGAACCACGTATCTGTGCTGCTAGACTCTCTGAACCAAGCTACATGTTTGGGTTGGATTCAAGATCGGATTGTGATTTAACTTTGGTTAAGGTGCAACATGATATTTGCAAAATGCAGTCATGCTTTCATTATCCTACCATGTCAAATGACTGGTTACCGTCTGAAGTTCTATGTTGAGACTAACTTCACTCTATCACCATTCAGACTCAAATGTAATGAGTACATCAAGTCTGTATTTCGATCTACATTATGCATAACAGAGTAAAGAAATTGTGAAGCATAAACAGAAAATCTTGTGTCAGTTAAATAGTTTAAATCTGTACTATACTGACACTATTTGTCCAAAAGAGAACAAAAGTTTACAATTTGTGTTCATGAAACTTCATCCAATCAAGAAACGAAACAAAACCAAGAAACCCCATAAGATTGGCCCGCCAGACCCGCCCAGAGAGGCAAACCTCAGCTGCTCGAGCATTTTAATTCATTCTACTTCATTCTTCTTTAAAATGTCTTTTTTTGAGTCTTCTTTAAACATTCTTCTTCTTCTCTAAACTTCTTTGATCTTCTTTCCACCTTTAAACTACTTTTTTACTTTTAAACTTTTTTTTTTACTTTTACTTTTTACTTTGTGTCATAGTATAAGTTTGTTTTTGTTAGTATTAGGTCTAATTCTGTAGACTGCAATCCGCCTTAATTTAGTCGTTACTCGGCCCACTTTTGATTTTTCTTTGTACTTTTACTCAGATCCTCTTCATAATGTGATTGTTCTTAGACCGGCTTGAATTTTTTTAAAACATTTTCAACTTTTCATAGATTTTTCGGATTCAGTTTGACGTTTTATTTTATTCTCTTGGCCTTCGATCGGTTCGCACTGCTCCAGTTTGCCACCACAGCAAGGTAAGATTTTGTTTTGAACTCGTCTGGCCGATGAGTACCGTTTAGACCCAGCTCATCAACTACCAAGCCACCAGAACTGGCAAATCCAGGCACACCAAAAGGGCCAAGTCAACCTGCTGGCAGGCCGACTGGAACGTTGCCAACGAAGGACTCCTTATTCCAGAGATCCACTGGAGCCGGAGCTATACAAATCCATGTTCTTTGTAATAAAGGTGGTGCCCTGACGAGTTTGATAAATTATTTAGGATCGCTACAACATGCTGACATTTGCTATAAACTATCAACTGCTGTCAAAATACAGACCTGCCTCCCAGAACTGGCATCATGGCTGTAAAAGACTCTGAAGCCGTTCAGACATCGAGGTCATATGCACCAGCGCTTATTATTTCAATTACACAGTTTGTGCTTCTTCATTTAAGTTTTGAAATGGAAGTCATGTGTGACCTAGACTGAGTTTTACACAAGTCAGTCCCCAGTTGACCTGCTTTTCTAGCCATCTTTTGACCTGCAACTCAATGCCATGTTGCTTTAGTGAGTGCACTTGTCGATAACAGTAGACAATAAGAACTGCAATAAGAACTGTGAACATTATTGGAGGTTAAATTGTGCTGCTGATAATATACCCAAAGCAACAGTTTGTTTTTTCACACCACCCATCAGAGATTTCCTGGGATTCTATATTTTAAACTCTGTAGTAAGCCACCATTGTGCCATTTCCACACACAGAGTTGCAGTAAATTTTCATACTCTCCCTCTCTCTTGTCAGTGCAATCCGTCTTTCTCTGTCTATCTCCCCTTGTGTCCCTTACTCTGTCTACTCATTGAATAATGCAGTAAAATATGTGTTTGTCCTCTGGATTTGTGATATACGGCTGCACCTCGGAGGAGAAGCAATGGGCAGAATCACTCTGCAATCAGTCAGAGAAATGAAAGAGTCCAATAAATACATTCAGACTGAAAAAGGCCTGAATCCATCTCTTCCTTTCAGCCATTCTTTACATAACTTCCCCTCTGCTTTCCTTTAGTCACAGCAGATCGTCATTTTTGTAGAATGCTAGCTCCCCCTAGTGGTATCTGGGTAGACTTCTGCTGCACATTCTTAAAGTAGGGCACCCTTGTTGAACACACATTGTCAGGAGATGAACCCAATCCACATCAGTTTGAAGAGGATGACAATGCAAATGAGAGTCCCAGCACTCTTTTTGTTTGATTTATATCACCATTTCTCTTTAAAGAGCAACTGGCTCATCCTGACAAATCCTGCATAGAAACAGGTTCCATAGAAATGTTCCCAACGTGACTTCAGATCCTTTCTGCCACTTTCCTTCTCTGGAACAGCATGACGGCTTGGCGTAAACCCCAGCCTCCAGGGTGTGAGTCAACTCAGCTTTGAAGACAATCTTCAGACGAAGAGAAGACACCAAAACACTTCTATGGCACAACCCACTGTGTGTTTTTATGTTTTACAACACATAAAACAGAGGCTCAAGCAGATATTTTGCATTCATGTATTCACGAGGGCAATGAAAAAGAATTAATTATGAAGCATAGTTCAAATTTAACAGTGGATTCTTTGCTAGACCATAAATACAGAGGAGACAGAAAAAGGTAAATACCGCTAAATTCAAAGGTCAGGGTTCCCTTTGACTTCCAATATAAAAATAGAGCTTCTTTACAACCGTCCATCCCACATTCATAATTCAGGAAATTATGTCATAAAACTACATTTACTTCTTCTCAACTATGCAGAGAATTAAGGGGGAGTTTTACAGCCTTGACCTTGTGGGAAACATAAAAGCTGTACTTCAGGACGCTTTCATGGAGCAGATAGATTAGATTTAGTTTATAGGGCTAAGCAGCCTTCCTTTAAATCTTTAACATCTCATTGAATAACCAAATTCATATGGGTTCTTTCATTAAATGCAGACACGCTTGGAAAGATGCCAGTCAAACTTTAATTGTCCTCTCTAATGGCCAAAAACAGGAAATGTGCACTCCAATAAAATGTAGCAGAAGAAATACCTATCTGTGTACTCATGTATTGACTTTACTGTCTAAAATAAGCTTGAACTCGTGACAAGTCAGACAGTCCTCACTGTTTAAATGGAAGGCAACCAGGATCCTGTTCTCTTGAACACAATCCTGGTTGCCTTCCTGCCTTCCTGCCTTCCTGCCTTCCTGCCTTCCTGCCTTCCTCTTCCTTCCTGTCTTCCTCTTCCTTCCTGCCTTCCTGCCTTCCTGTCTTCCTGCCTTCCTGCCTTCCTGCCTTCCTGCCTTCCTGCCTTCCTCTTCCTTCCTGCCTTCCTGCCTTCCTGTCTTCCTGCTTTCCTGTCTTCCTCTTCCTTCCTGCCTTCCTGCCTTCCTGCCTTCCTGCCTTCCTCTTCCTTCCTGCCTTCCTGCCTTCCTGTCTTCCTGCTTTCCTGTCTTCCTTGCCCCTGCTTTCCTGTCTTTTGAATAACCAAAATAAGATATCCATTTGCTTTTATTCAAACACGTACCTCGACTTGGATGATTGAGAATCTAAACAGAAATGAGCCAAAGAACTTTCAGGAGTTTTAGATCTCTCCTTGAGTTAAAAAAAACAAATAAGTCATATTGAATGGCACTCAGAAAGCATATCCCCCACCAAGGGAAACGCTTTCACTGTTTTAAATAAAGTGATCTTGATCGGTACCAGCAGTAAACTGGACAAGCTTGCGCCACCTCTCTATCAACTTTCAATAAATGCATCTAAGTTTCTTTTGTCTTCTTTCTGACAAACAGATCACATGCTTCCAGAAAAAGAAAAAAAATTATCTTGAACTTTGGAGGCAGCTGCAAATCACCAATAGAACAGGAATAGTTGTCAAATAGAAATGTCAGTAGTTTGACATTTCGTGAAATGTCAACTCTCTTTTTGACAAGAGTTAGGTGAGGAGATCAATAGCACTCTCCTGAAGTCTTGTTGTCACTGTGAGATTGCTAGGCAACGTGGAGACTCCAGGATGCCACTGCACACGTGGCCAAGAAATAGACTAACACATCACAAAAAGCACCAATATGGAGAGAGAGAGAGCAATAAAATGAGTTTACTCGTCAGTGGGCTTTTCTGATGGAAGCAAGGTCATTTTTACACGTCTGGATTGAGCCAGTGCCCCGGTTTCTCCCGGCTTTCAGTCTTTGTGCTACGTTAATATTCCTTGTTAATCTTTTAGCTGTGAAAAATAAAACATGATCTCATCCAACTTGAAGGTGATTTTCATATTTCACAATATTCATTTAAAAGGGTGGAAGAGCATTTATCTTATAGAGATCAAAACCGACTGTCAGAAGTGCTAACAGATTGTAGCCGTCATGCTGTTTGAAGCTGCCAAAGCGTCTGGATAAAATCAAAAAGGACACCAACGGGGTACGTGTGCTATTTCATTTCTGGTTTTCAATGATGCTTATCTCAAGTAAGGACTGTTTTTATGCCAAGGACAACAGATCTCACCTAATAAGATGATGATACACAGGAGTATGGCAATCAAGGCCCCCGTGCTGAGACCCACGGGAAGAAAGATGGCCTCTGCGCTGCACGTTAGCAGGGAGCCGTCCGACGCGCAGCCACATACACGGATGGTCAGGGTGCCGGTGCTGCTCTTGGGTGGGTAACCGTTGTCTTCGATCACAACGGGGAGGAAGTAGATCTCCTGCAAACGTCGTCTGAAGCCAATCCGTTTTGTCACAATCCCAGCTGTGTTATCTAGAAGAAGGCAAACACGGAGACATGAGCCATTTCTAGTCATTTTCATCCAAAAGTCCAATCCAACCCAACCTGGTTCTCCATGTAAAATTACATTAAAAGAAGCTTGGGGATTTAAGGGAAAAGGCCTGAAGTTGTGAAGAAAATCACTTGTTCCTTGATCTCTGCAGGTTGGAAAGTGTTCTGACAAAGTGAAAGAAAACATTCCTCCCAGTGAAAACTCACATCAATCAGATTATCCTCTGAGCTTCTTTGCAAGTCTGGAGGTCCAAGTACAAGAAAGATGAAACTTTTCTGTGACTGATAACACTCTGTTTGATATCAAATACTCTCCAAACGTGCCTCTCAGAATGAGATAAGAAGCTGCTTCATATCAAAGCCTTCTCTTATCAAAGTTCTTGCTATTTTACACCACTTACTTTACAAGCTGGAGGTACCAAACCACACCCTAACCACAACATTTCCTTTCTTATAAGCTAATGCATTGTTGTTTTGTAATCTCTTTGTGCACTAAGCACACCAGAGAATATAGGATAGCAGATTAGCAGATTAACTCTGATAGATAATGGATCTAAAAAAACAACAGCATACGAAGGGACAGGCTCAAGAGGACAGCTTGAGGTGTGAGGATGGTAGGTTGAATACAGGGCGACAACATATACAAGGGAGAGAGAACTTGTCAGGTTGAACCTGCCTGCTCTTGTCTGCAACAGCCACACTGTCTGACCCCTGTCAAGCCAGGTTTTGTTGCACCGGTAGAGCCCAGAGCTTTTCTTGACAGGAGGTCAGGCGTTTTAACACACCTTGCATGTTGTGCACAACTGCGATTTTGTTTGTGGCGTCCCTCTCCGTCTTTCCCTGAACCTGTCTGCAGTGCCTGTGGTGTTTGCATTTGCTGTCCCTGCCTATCAGATCGCACTCTGTATCGAGAGAGTGTGTTTCCTAGGCTACAGGCAGTCAGAAAACCACGAGACAGTGTGTCGAAAAGGTAAAAGTGGATCAGAGGTTCGGACCTGGGCTTGTCAAGGATGGTGAATGCATTCGCTTTCCTGGCTTCATTCTGTCATGTCCCAGTTTTCATTGCACATCTCTCTGGTGTGACTTCAAAGAACTCGACTAGAGCGTGGAGCAGTGTCATAGTATGTGGCCTTATCACATGACTGCAAGCCGATGCATGCCATTCTCAAAAGCCTAACTGATCTTGAGTCATATTTTTTTCATCTTCTCTGAAGTTTTTATTTTTCCTCTGGTGAACAATTAATTGATCTCAATAGTAATTGTTGGTGCACTTTGGTTTCATTTCCTGGCATTTTTTTTTTTTACCTTAAATTACTTTACTGTTGCCACAGTGCCGCAGCTTTGGCTTTCATCACTGTAGCCGTCAACTACAAACACTAACAGCTGCCACATTTGCACTAAATGATCTGAGCTTCTGGGACCAGTTCTGTTCAGGACTCTTGTGATATATGTTCTTACGGTTAGCCCAAAAACTAGATTTTCAGCATATCCAGTTGCATCGGGATATTTGCTTTGACAGTCTGACAGTCTGAAACCAAAAGCCACATCAAATAAGATTTTTTATTTTTCCTATAACAGATTCATAGCATATATTAGTGCTGGTCTCAAATTGTTATTCCATTCTTTATCTGATCAGTCTGGTCATTCAAATGGGATTTCAAATACTCTTTTGTACCATTTGCAAAGCAACACAATTTACGACTCCGTCTTTCAGAGTGGTGGATGTGATCGGGGACTCCTGATCTTGTGTAACTGGCAGGATACACTTTGCTATATTGACATACCGATGGAAACGGCTGCTAAAAACAAAGTAGTACACGGTACTGTCCTCCGTTTGCAGGGATTTATTGCAAACTTTGCACCACTGCTTCACATCATCATTTGCAACAATAGCAAACCCAGTTCACTGCCACCAAGGAGACACATTGGCTCTAATCACTCGCAATATAAAATGCAAACAGACAAAATGATCAGACATTGATCAAATATGCTTAAAAATCACATTTTCACTAGCAGTGTGAACATAGCCTTGGAGCCTTTGATTTGCAGTAAGAATGTTACACTCAATACTAACACTTTGATCCTGTGTCGAACCTGCAACGTGGAAATGTTTTAATACACTGCTCAGAAATGAGCAGATAGAAACATTAACGTGACGTGACTAAGGCCAAGCTTTGGGGAGTTTTTGACAGGTGGCGTAGCTGCTGCTCGTACATGTCATTTTCAGTATTTTCAGTAAACCGCAAACTGCCAGAATGCCTAGAAGTCAAATGAACACATAAGGTTTGTTCTTGTGAGAGGAGAATTGGTCAGAGATTGTGGGAGATTTACAGCAGCAGCAAAATGAAAACTCCCAAGAACGCACGAATGCAACAGTTCAGTCTTCTGGTAATTGATTTTGTCCATAAATGTCAACTCACACATGAAACCAGACACAAAGAAAATTAAATGTATTACATGCTTATACAATATGTGTCAACCTTGTATTGAACTCCAGCAAATTGCTGACTTTGATGACTAAAAGCATGTGATTAGACAGATGTTAATAAAGGGCTAGAATGGTTAAATGCAACCCTATGACAAATAAAAAATGAAAAAAAAACAACAAGAGAAAACAAAATTTCTCTAAAAAAACCCTATTTGTTGTTGACATTGCGAGAATCACCTTTTACGGTTATTTCTACAAGAATATGATCGTTTGAGCTTGCACCTTGGCATATCTTCAAGTCTAGTTTAGGATTTCATATAACTTTGGTTCATCAAACCCAACAAACCATCATGTTACAGGAAAGTAGGCGTCACTGTGGAGGTGGTTGGCGAATTTCTTTTACGTTTTGAAAGAAATTCTTTCAAAACGATTTAAAGACTTTAATGTTTCGTTCAAAAATGTACATTAAGTTACAGAACTTTTAAGCATTATGTTAGAAAATGGATTTGTTTGCCACGCACGTCTAAATGTCCAGTCATAACACGATAAGAATACTTACTTCCAAAGTCTCTGATTGTGAAATTCTTATTCTTTATATCCTCCTTTGATGTTCTGAAGGAGAACTGTTGTCCAGCACTTGGCAAATCCTGGTCCTTTGCACTGAAGGTCTGAATCACCTGAGAGAATAAAAATCAAAGTCACAATTTCATAATAATTAAAAAACAATCTTATTTTGTATCTACAAAACAGAGATTGACTTTAAATAGTGACTTTAAACCTGGAGTCAGGGGTTTGCATTTTTTACATTCCTGCCTGCTGTGTACATTGGTAGAAGAATTGAACCTATTCATCTTTACATAGAGAAAACAGTGTGTAGAGTATATATATATATATATATATATATATATATATATATATATATATATATATATATATATATATATATATATATAAGACTGAACAGATGCACCAACTAGTCCCGAGCAGCCTGTATGGCAGACACGTCAGATTTGAAAGCAGCCAGTGAATTGTTCTCCCTGTCATTGTGGATGCAGCCATTGAGCACTTGATTGAAAACTTGTTGAAATTGTGACATCCCCCCACCACAGTGTGATGGATTAATTTCATTTAAAACTGCTGGAGCCTGCTCAGACAGAGGCTGGTTGCTATATGTTGCACTTATATTTCAGTACATCTCCTCCAGTGAGCGTGGAACAAGCAGAAAGAGGGCAGTTTGTTTCAGTGTAACACCTATTTTTACCTGCTGCTAAACAACACCTTGCACACTACAGCAGCGAGACACGGATAGCTGTTTCAGGCACTGACTGTTAACTGCCAACATTGTTTTCCCGCTGTCTCAGAGCTTCGCGTGGTACCGGCTGTTCTTGCATCGCAGCTGTGCAACCAGTCTGCTCTCCCTAACTCAGTGGGCTTCACCTGTTTGACACCTCACACTCCAGCCCTGGATCCCCCTCCACATGGAGGAGCCACTAATCAGCCCTCCTGCCCTGTTACATCAGCCTGTCTGTGTTGCTCTCTCTGTTTGCCCTCATAGTATTTGAATAAAAATCCCTGCAGGGGGGTAAATGTAACACTATAGGTGTGATGAGCACTCTGTTGTGCCTCTGCACAACAGATGTACATTTGAAATGATTGATTTCCTGCAGCCAAATTAGCTTTGCGACAAAAATATCCCACCGCAGTTAGGAATGACTACAATTAACGTTTAATCTAATCTGATATTTTAATTTCTGTAAATCACCATCAGTATTGTTGAAAACAATGACAAGTGTGCAACAGACATCACCATGGCACAAAGCAATGTTTTGTGCAGAGACTTAGTGGAAATGTAGTTAAACCTCAATCCTTGAAAATTCCAAGTGTCTTTATACAAAAAATAAATGTTATATCCAATGTTTGCAGCAATAGCACTTTAGCATGTCCCAAGAACATCCGTGTATCAGCCAATGGTGTAAAACATAACCAAATGCATTAGTAGTAGGATGGAGAGGTATTACAAGACATAACGGACCATTCCTACTGGTTAGCACCATGTTGTTAGTAGGCTACTCTGATATATTGAGTAGCATTGGAAAAAATATTGGACTGCATTGATTAAGCCATAATAAAAAGGATTTTGAGCACAAAGACATTAGCTTTCAAGATGAGGACCTACATTTTCCTGCACAATATACATCGTCTTTGTTACCTATGAAACACGTGTTTGTGGCTTGAATTCATGAGTGATTCCACGAATGCTGCTGACATGCTCCACACACATCCCATTTAAGCACTTTTCTATATTACTCATCTTTTCTTTTTCTTTTTTTTACATCATTTGCATGTAATCTAAAAGCTCCTCCCATGTCCCACTAAAGCTTGACGGGGTGGGTGTTCTTCTTTTCTTGTTTTATGGCAGTTGGTAAACAGCTTGGTGCATTACTCCACCATGTGGCAGTAGTAACATGTTACTACCATATCCTATATGATTTGTTATATGGTAGGGCACTATTTAAACCCTCAGAAATCATTGCCTATCTCTAGGGAAGAGAAGCCTGGACTAAAAGTCCTCAATTCCTTTTTTTTTAGACATTTGAGCAGGAAAGAGTAAGTCCCTTTTAGATCCTCAATGCAAGAAGCATAATATGGGCTGCTTAATTCAAATCTTTCATGTAGAACCCTCCTTTTCTTTTCAAAAGCACTTTCCACCTCCTCGTGATGACAAGTGGAGCTGTTCCTGCTGCAACTGCTTATTACTGAGCACTTGTGTGTTTGTTAGGGTTTAAAGTGTATTTTGCTTTTGCACTCAGCTGAATTGTAAGTTAAGCTGGACAGGAGTGCTGGCTACATGCTGTAAATATCAATGCAATTACTCCAGCAGAATAGGTCAGTTCACTGGCTGGGCATGTCAGTGGAGCAGCTATAGAAATCAAGGCAAATACTTCAAACAGCAGAAACACATTATAACACTGACTGCTCTAAATATACCTAATATGTAGACCTCTACGATAAAGAATGATTTTTTTTTTTTTTTACATTTCGTTTGAGGTTGCTTTTTCTCATTTCACACTTGACCAGTTGAATCTGAGCACAGTAATTTATGAAATAAGGAAACGTCCTGCTGTGCAACTTTGCGTCAGCCCTGATCTTTTTTTATTCACAAGCCTCCACTCTCCTTCCAGCTCTCGCCACACATTTACATGAAAATAATCAGTTGTTTCTCTCGCTCGGTTTCATCCGGCCTACAGATTATTTTCAATCAGACTTGCCACAGCGTGAGACACTCCAAAACAAGCAGTTTGTATGTTTTTTTTAGCTGTGTGAGTGCAGATAACCATCAAGGGAGACGTGAAGGATTTTACAAGAGAGGGATCTGCAATTCTTTATCTTCCCCCAGCTGTGTGCAACACCTGGTAGAATCATGCTGTGGAAACACTGCAGGGAAGAGTGGATGCTGGAAGTGAGGGCAAGAGAGGAGGCACGAGAAGAAGAAAATGGAAAGGGAGAGATAAAAGGATGGAGAGTGTTTGGAGTAAAGAAAAAATAAACTATGTGTGAAAGAGCAGAGGGAAAGATAAATTCACAGTTCAAAGTGTAGGATTTAGGATGATTGTTACTGATCTGAATAAAAAGCAATACTCTTTTAAACTTATATTTTGTAACTGGTTTAAAAACGCATTTCTCTGTACATCTAGTATTTTGCCTCTGGTACAGGCAGCTGCGTTTGGATCGTGAATAGAAAAGCAACAGCCATGTAAGCAAATGTAATCTTTTGATTATTAAAATATAAAACTTGGCCTGGAATATGAATTTTCTGGACTGTTTTTTTCTGAATTTCTTGATAAAAACTGCCAAGAAAAATTTCAAAGCAAATAAAAATGACTGCTCTGCAAAGCAAAAACCTTTAATAAATTTTCACAAACAGTTAGAAAGGCTTTTGGTATTTTTCTGTCATGCATGGAGTATCCTGAGTCTAGAACTACTCTAGTAGAGTAGAGTAGAGCAGAGCAGAGCAGAGTAGAGTAGAGTAGAGTAGAGTAGAGTAGAGTAGAGTAGAGTAGAGTAGAGTAGAGTAGAGCAGAGTAGAGTAGAGTAGAGTAGAGTAGAGTAGAGTAGAGTAGAGTAGAGTAGAGTAGAGTAGAGTAGAGCAGAGCAGAGCAGAGCAGAGCAGAGCAGAGTAGAGCAGAGCAGAGCAGAGCAGAGTAGAGCAGAGCAGAGCAGAGCAGAGCAGAGCAGAGCAGAGCAGAGCAGAGCAGAGCAGAGCAGAGCAGAGCAGAGCAGAGTAGAGTAGAGTAGAGCAGAGCAGAGCAGAGCAGAGCAGAGCAGAGTAGAGTAGAGTAGAGTAGAGTAGAGTAGAGTAGAGTAGAGTAGAGTAGAGTAGAGCAGAGCAGAGTAGAGTAGAGTAGAGTCATACACAAAGACTTCATGGAGAAGCTGGTCAGGTATTAAAATAACACCACAAGTGGGCTCTTAGTCCTACATTAACTTTAGATTAACTAGTGGAAGCTGCAGATAAACAGATCAGAACAGATTTCAATGAAAGCTTCATATGATAATTTGAATAGTTTGGCTTAACCCGTAACTTCACAAATCCAACCAGGAAGACAAACAAACGGCACATGGAAGTGCTGCCCTCCTGAAATGCTCCTAGCCGCCCTGTGGACTGCAGTTGTTCTGTCACCATACAGAGTTTGTGAAAGACTGATGGTTTAGTCCTGGTCATATTCATGTACAGGAGGGTCTCTGCTGTACATGTACTGTACATGTTTTTTTTGTTTTTTGTTTTTAACCAAGACAGAATTGCTCAGTTACCTGCTGATGCTGCATGTAAGCTCATCTGTTTATTTGTTGCCAGGCAACAACATGGAATAGCCCAATACAGTGCTCTCTGAAGAGTAACCCTCTCTCTCTGTCTCTCTCTCCTTCTCTCTCCCTCTCTTTCTCTCCTTCTCTCTCTCTCTCTCTGTCTCCCTCTCTCTCTCTCTCTCTCTCTCACTTTTCACATGTTTGATTAGTTTGTGTCAATATAATTTCCTGGCCACTTATTTATCCACTGGGGATACATGAAGTAATAAACAATTCAGTTCAGTTTTCCTTGTTTGCCATTTAGTAACTGAAGGGGATGAAAATATAAGTATTCTTGATAACATGATTGCAATAACAGAATTATAATCTTGAGCGCACATTTGCATCACTGCGTAAAGTAAAATATAATGTTGAGGGGGCAACAATGATGAAAAAAACCTCGCAGTTGAGGTGACCACAGCGAAATGTCCTTCCACAACAAAATACATTTCCGTGACTTGTAAAATTCTTCACAAATCATCTATCACTTTTCACAGTGAAAACCTACACAGAAGACAACTATTTTGGAGAGGACCTTCACTCTTAAACGGTAATTTTGAATGTAATGAATGTATCTATCAAGAGGCTGTCATTCCATTGTTGAAACTCAGTTATGAGACCAAAAAAAGGAGAGCTCTTCATGCTCAGGAAGACAGTGATGCCTCCAATGTCTGGCACAACCTTTTGTGTTGATTGCAACTGGCCCAAGGACCTCAACGTGACGAAGTGTACACAGTGATTTGATAGACTGCCAAAGAAGGTTTTCCCTTGCAGCTTTAACTGCATGCAGATTCCAGTTAATGGGCTAATTTACAGGCACAGGTGGTTTATAAAGTGCACGGGCACATTTCAGATATATCATCTGAAATGGACTCTGCATCGCGAATGTTTAAAGTACTCCTTTGATTGATTATCCTGTTGAATTGATCTCTGCAACACAAGTGCTTCAATATTTTTATTCATAGCTTTCACTAAAGAATTCTCTTAAAAATAAACAACTCTTGGAAAAAAAATGAATAAAAAATAAAATAAAATAAAATTCAAATAAGCCCACACCTTTCACACTTACTTCTGTTCCATTTCAAAAGCCACCTTAAAGCCCTGTGAGGACACAAACACTTGGACGCTCAGCTGTCCTTTCACTTACAGCTGCACATCTTAACTTTAGAAACAACCTACACTGATTTATAATCACCTAGAAAAGACAGAGATGAAGTAAATGTGAACCCACCTGTCCCATTTTTGCGTTTTCACACACAAAAGTCTCATAGGGACTTGACAGTTCGGGGGGGGAACTCGTTGATGTCCAGCACATGGACGGTGACGGCCACCCGACTGGTCAGAACTGGGCTGTCTGCAGTGAAAAAGCACAACACAAAGAGAGGATTTGTCACCGCGCTGCCACCATGTGGGTTTTATGGAGTACTGCAACCTTATCGCACCGTGGCAGGGGGGATGGCTGCATGGTTAAAGAGGCTGCCAGTGTCCAGTCGGTGTCCTTGAACAGATGTATAGAAGCACACACATGGTAAGTCACTGGCTTGAAAAGCTGGAACACATTTAACGCTTAGCTGGTACCTAAACTTCACCCAGATGCTCCTGTTTTGTGATGCAAATAAGAAAAAAGATAAATACACTCTCATACTGGCATATTTTCATAAAAGTGGGCACTAAAGCAAGCCTTTTTTTTCTCTGGTTTGAGTCACAAGATGTGCAGCCCACTGTAATTATAGTGTGAAAGCCCCCATGAGTGGGACTGACTTGAATTCATGGTTGTTTGTTACAGTGTTCTTTCTCTGCACGGACACAACAAGGAAGTGTTCCCTATGTGTGTGCAAGGTAAACTTTATGGATTTGATGTGGGGATGGGCTTTGCTGTGCAGTAGGAGGCATCGTGTGTGCTTGTTTGTGTGAGTGTTAGCGCATGGGTATGCAGTGTGGGTGAGTGGGTTACCATGTTGGTGCTGTGGAGTCGAATCAAAGGGATTGGAGGCACAGCCACGGCTCAGTTACTCACCTGACTCTGACCTTGATGGAAAAAAAAGCAATCTTCCCACCAAGGAACGGCACAGCATGTGAGATTTGCTGCTCTTCACTGACCCAACTGCTAATGTTCACGCTCGCGCAGTAAAGACGCTCAGCTTTCCTGTCTGAAGTCCAACATCCAAAACTCCTCATCTTTCTCCAGATCAGTCACATCTGTTATATTGGTCTTTGGGATCTCACTCTTATATATGGTGGAAATTCCTTTTCCCCCTCATGACAAAAACTCCATAACTGCAATTGATATGGGTGATATATAATTGAACCCACTAGATGGAGCAATGGTACAGTGGTTATGTACAAATCTGACTTGCATCAGCACTCCAGCCAAATAACACATGCTTTATTTATGTATATAGTGAATCTGAAACTTTCATTGCTTCAAAATGCATCATAGATCAGTAATAAATGTGCCTGCATACACAGCTTCACCACTGTATTTTACTATATATATATATATATATATATAGATAGATAGATAGATAGATAGATAGATAGATAGATAGATAGATAGATAGATAGATAGATAGATAGATAGATAGATAGATAGATAGATAGATAGATAGATAGATAGATAGATAGATAGATAGATAGATAGATAGATAGATAGATAGATAGATAGATAGATAGATAGATAGATAGATAGATAGATAGATAGATAGATAGATAGATAGATAGATAGATAGATAGATAGATAGATAGATAGATAGATAGATAGATAGATAGATAGATAGATAGATAGATAGATAGATAGATAGATATTAAGTTAATGTTAGTTAAATAATTGTCATCATTGCAAGCAATTAGGCAGAGATGGAAAGATTACTTGTGGATATTCATCTAAAAGTGCAAGTGCAGACAGAAAAAGTAGAGACGCTCCTAAAACCCAGTGATAAGTTCGAAACTAAATTGATTTGCTGTAAGTAGGGAGTAACTGTACTCCCTAATTGCTTCCTGCCAAAGTTATTATTGCATTTAATAGATCCCCCCCCCCCTCCCCTCCCTGGCTTAGACTCCCTAAAATTGCCGTTGGGCTTAAATGGCAAAAAGCAACTGTTAATCCAGCCCTGACTTTTATTTAGTATGGCGTCACCTCAGTAGAGCTCCGCACACACGCACGTACTGCTCGTATTTTGCTGCATGACTGCAGTGTCTGGAGATGACCAGATAGTTCTCTGAAGGTTTGCCGCCGTTGAGCACTATAGAAAACATGTATTCGCAGAGAGTGTCATCCAACAACACTGACAGTAGGACAAAAAAGTGTACAAAAGTTAGCAAGGACACAGTAAAAGTGAAACCGGCAGGTGAGGTCCAGAGGTCTGCAGTGCTTCAGTGCTTATTGAGAACAGCTGTGCATTGACTGTAAGTGAGTTAAAACATGATTGTTTGTGTGCATGACCTTTCCTCAGCAAATACATTATTTGTATGGGCACCAAAGGTATCTCCTCTTCAGCACTTATTGTTGCTCTTCATGGTTTTAAAACCCGAATAATAGACAAGCACCATTCCAGCGATGAAAATAGGATGCAGTGTGGAGGAACCATAACAGCCTTCTAATACCCAGAACGCAAAGTTCTGCCAAAACTAACTCAAGGTCAGAGACAGATTTGAACTCTGGGACACCAAATCTGAGCTGTGGGCTTTATCTCTGTTCTTTCTGTACCAGCCTGGCAATTAGCATTAAACACACTGACTCTGAACATTTTTTTCTCTTTTTTTTTCCTTTCTTTTCCTGCCTTCTCTGTCGGTGATTAAAATTGTCAAAACATTGGCCCCTTGAGAAGAGGTACCCAAGGGAGCTGATGAGGAGCGAATGAGAGGGGGAGTCAAAGGCAGGTGTGTAAGGGGGCAAAATGAGCAGAAATGTTCGCTCATCCCTACATGGGGAATGACAGACCGAAGATGACGGCTTTATGAAAGTCCCATCTGCCTCCTGCTTTTCCTCCATTCACTCTGAATCCTTTCAGTCTAAATATTCCTCTAATTTTGTGGCACTTAATGCAAAAATCCACACAAAGAAACACACATAGGGGCAGGTTGAATTCACAATTAGAATTTCACTGATGTGACCTTGAGGGGAAGTGAGTAATATCAGTTTCCAAGGCGACAATGACTCAACTTTTAACAGCCCATATTTCACAGTCTGTCCTAATGAATATACAGCATGTGTAATTTTGATTGAGCACCAGCCTGCCTCCGGGATAATGACTTTGACGGTTCTTAGCAGATTTGATGACTTGATGACGATGGATTTGCTTATTTATCTGGAAATTTTGCTCTAGTTCCTTCATAAAAACATAATTAGCTTGATGGCATGTCTTAAAGCCACAGCGCCGCATTAGTTTCATCTTTGCTGGAGCTTGGCTCACAGCGGGCTACATCTGCTCACTGTAAAACTCTGCAAGGTTCACGTTTTACTGTGGTGTAAGTAAAAGTTGACTTTGGCAAGAAAAGCTTCTTTCAATGCCAATGCCATCAAATCTGTGTGTGGGGGGGGGGGGGGTTGTTAAAAAGTAAAACAGTGTTGGGCCAAGTGTGCGAGAGGAGACAATCTCCTGAAGAAACATCCTTCTGGCAGAGCCATCATTGTTTATAGGCACCTATAAACCTTTCCAGGAAAATGGGATTGAGTATTGACTTGAGTAAAAGCGTGTTAAATCCTTCACTCTGATTATGAAGGGGCGAGGTCAACAACACCTGCACGAATCGCACTTGATCTCATCGTCATACTTACTGAGTTTGGTTGCCACAATGGAGATGTTGTGCTGGGCAATGCTCTCCCTGTCAAGCAGCTCGTTTGTGGAGATCGTTCCTTCCACTGGATCGATGTCAAAGTAGCTGTCCAAGTCACTTTTCCAGTCAATGGAATACCTGTAAGAAAATGTTTGTTTAATGGCATCCATTTTCAACGTAAAACCAGAGGATTTAACCACAGTGACTCTCCCTCTGGGCTCATGTATATAAGTTAGGTGTAATGTGACGTTGGAGAAGCCTTCATTACTCATTGTGAATGGTCATTTCCAGAAAATGTGCTGAGGACTGCACATGCATTCCAATCTGGTAATGAAGCACACTTTTGACCATGCTGAGCTAATGATTTTCTTGGGAGTATAAATGAATTTTAGCCACTGTTGAAAGCGTATCAATCTCTCATGACCAAAGGACAACAAAGGCATGAAAATTTCAGATCGACATCCTGTAGCTGGAGTTCGTTGGTCCGAATGAAGCTGCTCTGAATGCAAACTATAAAATACAAAAAAGGAAAAAAAAAAAAAAAACAGGTAAATTATTCAGTGCATTCCAGGGACAGGGCCATTTATCATTTCATGCCATTTTATCATAAAAGGACATTTTTCATTAATAATTTTGCAATCGTCAGTGGAATTCAATAAAGAGAAATATTTTATTCCCATTCACCAGGAGGTCAGAGGTTGAGAATCCACCACCTTGCCCAAGGGCACTTCCACAGAGCAGATCCTTAATTTCTCATGGGTTTAAAAAACAGCCTCCCTATGCCACCGTTCTGGGGATTTTTAGCTTCTTTTTTTTTTTTTTTTTTTTTTAACGGCAAGGTATTTGATCTTAAAGGGCTATTTTACATGAATATTTGTCTTGCTTGTTTTCTACATCACGGAACCTGAAACTGAACTCGATTCAGTCATGAAGGCAAGCCAAAGATCAACTTCTCTTTGGCACAGTTAAGTGCATAGTGGGGTACGGGACGGCGTAGTGTCAGACTTACAGTGCTCAGACTTGAGTCTGCACCATCCCAGATGTCACTAGTTCGTGTCAGGAGTACAAATATTAGCTCTTCACAGGAAATTGGTAAAAGCAAAGTAGACCATCCATTGGATATTTTCTCTTAGTCCAAGAACCGTCAAGGAGATGCAACTTCCAGATTCTATCGTCATCTTGTAAGAGTACTTCCAAGGAAGTAAGTGCTTCAGTAATGTTTTTGCTCAGTTTATAGCAGGAGCAGAGCGGTGGGGAAAACTCCCTTTATGGCTGTGATCGAGGGGCTTGCTGACCAATAAATCAGAGTTAAAACTCACTTTTGTTGTCTTCTCTCATGGGCTCCTGGCCTTCTGCGAGTATGCAGAGCTGCAGCTGTAGCCTGTTGATGTTAAAATGGGGCTAACTCCATCATTTTAGCCCAGACAGTTTTGCTTTGGACAAAAAACTGCTACTAGGCTATAAACTTGTCACTGAGGTTGAAATGTTTAGCTTTGCAGGTGCTAGTAAACATTTCCAGGAGTGTTATCAAGAAAATGTGATGTCATGCATGCTTAGCGATGTTTAAAATGAGTTCTTAAGACTGTGCATGTATTTAAAAAAACTGTGGGGTTTGGATTGGGTTCCACTCAGACTTGACTCAGATGTTTTCTTTAATGACTTGGATTTACTTGGATGCAAACACTGCACTGCACTGCACAGACCCTCTGGAAACAAGCCTAACATTCCATAAATATAGTCAAAAAAGTTTTATTTAAATCAAACATATTTTTTTGCCAACGGCGTAAGAAAATCTTTCTTGACTAAAATCCTTGAAGCTAGCAATTTATTTGAAAATGGTCTCTGAATATTCTAGGTTTTGTTTTTTTTAATTTTCTTAGAAAAGAGATTTTCCAGTGTGGGACTTAAGTCCTGACTAGGATTCAAAGTTTGATGACTCCACTCCAACTTTGTATGATATGATATGAAGAGAAGCAGGCTGAGCGCATATTCACTTTTCACTGTCTGGTACAGTAATGTGGGATTAAAAACAAAACCACTTCAAGGAAAAGAAATTGAAAAAAAAGTTATGAGCTTTTGGTTTCATTTTCAATTCATCAATCTCCTCTCCGTAACTCTGTGCTGCATGCATCCTTAAAGTGAACATGATCATGTCAAAATAGTTTAGTGTGAGTCTTTTTGATAAATATTGTAGCCAAACTCCCATCAAGAGTTCAAAAGATCAATGGTTTAAAAATTTTCCTCGGGGCAAGACACTTTCTCTTCTTTTGTAGATGGGGTATTGCTGGAGTCAAGCTGCAAGCTGTACTGATGCATGTGTTTCACTCTGTGGCTAAAAAGACCATCTCAAAACAAGATCACTACAGGTTAAATCACAAGCAGTGTTCAAAAAAAGTTCCCTTCAACTAGATAAAAAGTCTTTATCAACTCCCTCACACTCTTTCAAATTGAAATCTTTTAAAAAACATGAAAAGCTGTGGCCATGTGGGAAAGAAAACATTTGAGATTGTCTTATTTTAGGTGTAATTGGCCCAAGTTATCTTTGAATTAAAAAGAGTTCATCAACAGCTGCGGGAAAAGAAAAAAAAACAGATCTGAGGAGTCTAGTTAACTCAGTACTGACAGCTGAATGATATGAAAATTAATTAGAGTTATCTCCTGCTTTGAAGTGCAGTGATGTTAATTCCCTCAGCGTAAGCATCATGTACAATGCACGAGGTAATTCCACAACAGGGAAAGTCGTATTTTAGTTTATTGCCCACAGTCATTGATACTTTGGAGTTTATAGCCCTGCGGCAGCAGTGTCTTTAAAGTCTACGACCACTGTGTTCTTCAGCGTTTTCTGATTTGTGATATGACCATCTTAGTTGAAGACAAAAGCAAACTTTCAGCCTTTAAAACTCCCTCAAACTTCCCTCAACAATGCAATATTCATGATGCGCCTCTCTTCTCCAAGCTACGGATAATGCAACACTCTACTGCTAAATAGCCGAATCGGTTGAGTCTAAAGACTAAAAGCATAATTCCCTATGCATGACGGGTCATCGAATCTATTGTTTTGAAGAGAAGAGGGCAAAGCTGCTGTCTGACAACGACAAATGAACAATGTCGTCTGTGGTACTGATGAATATTTCAAGTGCTGGAGACAAAGTGGAGATCCTCGGAGCGCCAGGCATTAGGTTTCTGCAGAACAAATCTCTGCTTCTGCTATTCTTTTGTTTTCTCAGGAATTAAATATTCATAATAAAACAACATCTTTCCATACAACAGGTGTTTTCTTTCCTTTGCCATTTTTACATAACACAAGACGAACCATCACTATGAAGCTCATCATTCCCACTAAAAGTGGCAAACAGATTTGAAACGTGGCTCTCATACATTTTTAAAACTGCACTTTCTTTTGTCTTTTGCAAAGGACAGTCTATTGTTATCCACAGTTGAGGCTTTATGGTTCAAAACGGGGAGGCAGTGGGTGAGAACATGTGTGCCCATGAAGATGGAGAAAAGGAATGACTTGCTCCGAGTATAAATTTGAAAGTTTAGTGAAGCACATCAGATCCATAAAAGTGAGCAGTGATGTTAAAAGTCCCTCTGGATAATTACCAAGGAGAGAGCAGCAGCGCTGTATTTAAGTTCTGGGACCTTTTCATGAGGCACAAATGAAAATTGATATGTTCTACAAAAAAATCTTTAGAGAATAAAGAACCAAATTAAAATGGTTTTATGTACCAAACAAATTAGAAAAACCTGGGTCAGTTTGGGAAATGCAGCAGAAAAGAAATATTTCTTTGCAGACACAATGAACCCAAAACATTTCATGTTTGTTCATGTAAGCTCTATTTTATTTTTTAATACTCACTCATATCTGTATGTGTAGTCATTGGACACATTCCTAACCCAAGCTTGGGACTTCATCTGTTGTGGTTTAGGGATTTTGATCTTGGTTTTAATTGATTCCTGCTGTGTTGCCCTGTTTTTGTTTTGTGCTCTTTACGACTTTGCATGTTGATTTCTGGTTGTACTTTGAAGGTGTTTTACCCTTTTGTGTTGTTTCTCTTTTCCCTCTGTCTTGTTAGTCACTCTATTCAAAGCCAATGGAAAGCAACACTGTTGATGCTGTGTACAGGTGAGGGGTGGGGGGGTGGGATACTGATCACACCTGTTTTCTGGTCTCCTGGGCACAACTTCTGCAAACAGCATCATCAAAAGCTGACATAACCACCTGAACATGGGATTACTCTAGGAAACATTTGTTAAGCACTACAAGAAAACTATATTCTCAAATGCCACTTAAAACTTTCTCATGGAAAATAGGAAGTGTTACATTAACTTTGTCCAGAGGTAGCGCTGGTATCTCTGGGCTCGGAGGGGTCTGAGGTGGAACATCACACAAAGAAAATGTATTATGTGCTCACATAAATCAATAATCCATATCTTTTTTGGGAAGAAATGGCCCTAAAAATGGCTAACTAAAAGTGAAATGACCATTTCAGATGGCTGTTTTTTGGTCTGTTTGTTTGCTTTTCTAATTGCACTTTCCAGTTGTCACTTTCATCTCAACAACTATCATCCCAACTTTTTCTGATTGATAAATAATGAAATGAAAAAAATGAAAAAAATAAATGAATTATATTGTATTTTATTATACTTATATTATATTATAAATTAATTAACTATATTGATTCATTGTATTATGAGGAATTAAAAGAAATTGCTGCTTATGATTCTGTATATCTCAGATTATACAAAAACTACCTGAGCAGAAATCATGTAACTTTGCACAAAATGGAAACATGGATGAAGAAGAAACTTAATACATTTTTGAGCAGAACTTTGATCACTTTTTTTGTTTTCTTCCAGTTGCACTACTTTGTAATTGAATTGCATCTCCTGTTTAAATCTAATCTGAAACTGCTTTCAAGGAGCTGGATCATCCACACGGCCACTCTGTATACTTATGGCAACATAAACATCCTTAATTTGGGAGTGCGGTCCAAACATGTATAAAAAAGCCACTAATAAAGCTGGAATACTTCCTCAGTGTTCCGACCTTCCAGCAGACGATGCTAGCAGGATTTCACATGACAGAGTCAAATGTTTTACATAGATTGATTAGTCCTCAGACTGATGAGTAAAGCTGACATAATGCTCGCGATTACAGCCATGATGACATTGATGAATGGAGACTGGAGACGTTGATGAATGTATTAGAGATCTAAATCCCTCAATCACTGACTGCACAGTATTTCTTCTTTTAGGGTTATATTTTTGTTTGTTTGTTTGTGGTTTTTTTTTTAATCCTCAAAGGACTGTCAGGGGATATTTGCTCCGATCATCAGGCTTCTGAAGATAGAAATGTGCATTTGCATCCATGCTTTCACAAACAGTGATTACCCCAGATTACAGTCTAAATAATGTCAAATATCTACATCATTATAGGGAAAGGATGTCTGAACTGTTGTTAAATCTGTTGTGCAATTTCTGCCTTCTTTTTTCATCCCAGAACCTATAACAAGATATCATTCATTCATTCATTTTTTTCCTTTTACTGGCCTCATGTTATTTAGAGTTACAGGAGGGGCCAAACAGTATCCATGCTGCCAGCGAGGATGGGTTAGGGTACACTAACATGCATCTCTCAGACAATCAGAAGCCACTATAGCTCGGACAAGTTTTTAGACCATATCTTGTTGTCTGAGTGCATCGATAACAAAGGAAAATGAGGAAAGTGGTTTCCGTTGATTATTTATATTCAGTCCGTGTCCTGACATTTATTGGAAAATATGAATTATTGAAGCAATTAATTCATCTTGGAAGGGCAATGAATCTTCATTTTGATACCACTTCTGCAAGACTGCGTTAGATTTTTGGTAAAATTTGAGACATTGTTTTGCATTCTGAGCAAACTTTAGAAACAACATGGCGTTTAACTCAGGGAAGTGACTGGGATCTAGAGGACAGTGATTAAAGGAATTTGGCGTAACACCTTCGTATAACACTGCGAGCTGTTTTCAACAGAACACTTTAACATTACCTGACTGGGCTGCTGCTGGCATCTAAATCCTGTGCCGTCACCGCTCCGATGATGGTGCCTGCAGGTGTGTCCTCGTACACATCCATCACATAGGAGGGCTTATTGAACACCGGGGGCTCATCCACATCCAGAATGTTAATCTTCACTGTTGCTGTGTCTTTGAAGCCCCCAAAGCCCTGAAATCGTGGATCCACATGAGCATTGGAGGCATCTACCTTAAAGGTGTATGCCTTCTTGGTTTCATAGTCCAGTGGCTGCAGAATAAAACAAAAAAAAAAGGGAGAAAAAGAGGAGTGCAGTTTAAATGATGTCTTTTTACCAGTTATTTTCAAACGCGCTCTTCATGTAGTTCATTTTGTACAAGCTTAGAGCTCTTGAGGAAATCCTGTAAGTAATTATGAGCATCAACATTGACAGCAGATTGCCCCGAGTTCATATTTGTTATTCTACCATTTTCAAGCATGAGTAACTGCAATCAGTTATCATCTGCCTGCTTATTTACCCTTTTTCTTGCCTGATAAGCAAAACTGGAAGTTTAAAGTTGCTATATATAAAAATTACATTTGCACACAGAGGTGTTATTCTTATATATTAAAACATCATAAATCCTGAGGTCATCAAAGCTGGCATATGAAAGATTTACTCTTCAAAATACTAGAAAAAAACAACCAAACTGACAAAAGAGCTATTGTAAATAATGCGTTGATGAGTAAGGATGGTCTGGCAAGCTACAGGTGACATAAATCCATCAACAATGAAGAAGAGGAAGTTAATGCTGGCTCAGGGCGTATCCTACTCACATGCCAATCATACCTCGAGTACAATCTGGATAAATTTAACTTCACCCCAGCTCGCAGACTGGTGTCGGGTCGGCAAAGCAGTCCTCATTACTTACAGATCCTCAACAAATAAACCATCTTCAACTGACACTGTATATCTCAAAATGTCAAATATCTGAAGCCATCTAATCCCCTTCTGAACTATAGCGGATGACAGAGGCAGGAATGTCAGAGTGGGATTCCTGCCTAGAAAAGGCCAGATGATCTAAACGTTAAAAAACACATTTTGCTCTGCTTCATGTGGTGTAGATAACTATTTTTCACAACACATTTTGCCTGCCTCCCTGTTCTGTGTAGCACAGACGATCTGTGTGCTAATCCATTCCTTTACCCATGTCTATTGTCGTTTGTTTGTTGTTTTATTGTTCTTTCATTTTTTTGTTCTGAACAGATCGTGGCACAAACAGCTTGCACCACCATATCTCCCCTCAGCCCATTTAAAAACAAATACAAAAAAAAAACATGTTTTGTGCTTAGTTACAGCTCATTTCTCAAACATGTTTTTTAACAACAGTGTTTTTTGGAGACCGGTTGGAGACGGCGCACACGGTTATCAGATGAACTGTATGTCGGGTGAACTGGGTGAACTGATCCCAGTAAAGCTGGAAGATGCATAAGTCACAAGCACAGTAGTTGTGTTCTGGGACAAAACCGAGTGTAGAGTTTAAAAAGTGGGCAAAATGGAAAGAAGTCCTAGTAAATACCGAAGTGAAATATGATGCAGATCTGGTGATGCTTCTTACACCTTAAACCAGGGAATCAGATAAGACCTCTCCTGCAGTCCCATCTTCATCTGGTATGGCATGGTTACATAGTGTACCTTTAAAAACATCCATTATCCATCCATCCATTATCTGTACCCGCTTTATCCATTTCCGGGTCACGGGGGTCTGTCGGAGCCTATCCCGACGCATATCAGGCGAAAGGCAGGGGTACGTCCTGAACAGGTCGCCAGTTTATCCAGGGAACATCCATTATCTACCTGTTTATTCCCATTTCGGGTCACAGGGATCTAATGAAGTTTATCCTAGCTCTCTGTGGGTGAAAGGAAGCAAGACACTCTGGACAGGTCGCCAGTCCATCCCATGGCCACGGGCAGACAAAGATCCATCCACAGTCATGCTCACTCCAATGGGCAATATAGAATCACCAGTTGAACTAACACACTACCAGTCAAAGGGTTGGACTGAAACCTTTGGCTGGTAGTGTAAATGTTTTTGGACTGTGAGAAGCCAGAGCACCTGGAGGAGACCCAAGCAAGCGCACCAAGAACATTCAAACTCCTGCCAGGTGTCTAACCAAGAACCTTCCAGTTCTAATGGGACAGCGATAACCACCAAGCCACTGTGTTGTTGGCCTTTAAAATCATCCTAAATGTTTGTCTTTTCAATGGAAAATGGCACCTGTTTCATAAAAAGGTGCACACCAGGTCCTGGCTAGGTTAATTGGCTCCCCCCCAAGTGAGAAAGTCAAGCTGCTGTGTCTTGGTTCAGCAGTGCATCCTTTTACTTGCTAGAGTTTTCTAGACAACAGTTTTTGGGTTCATATGTTGTTCCTGCTCTGGCTTCTGACATGTCAGCTCAGGGTCAATTAGTTAAAAGCGAGGGGAAGAATCAGCATCCTTGGCGTGTCTGAGGTTGAGGTGCACACATCTGACAGCAGTGACACCCGTGCTCATGCCTCTGACTGTCTCCTGCCCTCTCATGTGTGACCAACCATGCTTGGCAAGCTCACAGTCAGTCACGCTCTGCTGGCCCGGAGTCACATGAGAGACATTTCTTTCTGTGTATTTCAAATTGAGTAACATGTAGCTGCTATGGCTGCAATGCTATCTCCTGGCCCCAGGACTTGGGTGTCTCCAGCATATTGCTGCATAAGAAACCAAGTGAAAACACCTGGTAATAGTGTTGCAAAATGCGCCTATGAAAAGAGACAGCAACTGTTCCAGGGGATGTGCCTTAGGGGATCCCAAAAAAATACATTTTTGTGACGCAAGATAAATTTGACCAATTATCTGTCCAAATTAAATGCGCATGAATTAGCAATCTAATTAGAGTCCAACAGCTAGAAATTATCCAAGGCTGAGAAGTTGTGATTTCGCAGCGATAGCAGATGCTTCCTGCGCCCTCATTTTCTCCTCCGTTGCCACGGTTTCACAATCTCAGCGCTGCAGCAGGTGTCCATAAAAAAAAAAAAAATTAAAAAAGATGGAGAGAGAGCTATGTGAAGGAAAGCCAATCTGAAGGCAATCATTGACCATCAACTGCCATGATTGGTTTGATTGCAGCGCACCAGATGCAACTGCCTTTGCACAGCTATAAGATCCTTTAACAGGAAACACACGCTGTCCATTTCAATCTCTCTCTGGGGTGACAACCCTGAGAGAGGATAAATCAACATTCATCAACAACTCTTGTACAAACTGAATTAATTGTGGGTGTCATTCAAATGCTGATCGTAAAACTAACAAAGTAGCCTAAGAGTACTCAGCAGTTATTATTTAGGCTTACTGAGCTTCCTGTTGCTTCCTTTGAATTCCTGGAAATCAGCATCAGAAGGAAATGTTTGAGCGCATGGAGAGGGTTGTAAAGACTGCGGTAGCTGCATCAATAATGTCATGGAAAAGTTTTCATTGTGTAAAGTTTATTCAAAACCCAGCTTGAATGACAAAATATGTATTTAATGAAAATTAGTTTTGGAGTATTCAGGTGTGCGTTAACACCATGCTGAGGAGGAAAAACATGTCCAGTAATCTTACAGAAGAAATTGTTGCTCCCCATCAATCTGGAAAGAGTTATTAGACCATGTCCAAAGCAATTTGGAGTCAATCATTCTACAGTGAGAAAGATTATTCACAAGTAGAAAATATTCAAGACAGTTTCCAATCTTCCCAGGAGTGGTGATCCCAAGTTCACCCCAAGGTCAGCCCATGTAATGCTCAGAGAAACTGCATTAAATTCATAAGCTACATCTCAGACTCTACAGGCCTGAATCAGGTTGTAATAAATGAATGTTCATGCCGTCAAGTGTGGTTTGTTTGGAGAAGCCTATGGGAGAAATATAAAAAGAAAATGGTTATACATGGCTAAGTTGCTTCTGAGCAAAGAACAGAGCTTCTGGAATAATGGACTGAAGTATATATCAGCCTATCAGCAAAATCCCTTTGTAGCAACAGCCAAGCGTTGTACTAGAGGACTGACGTTTTCTTTCGCAGCCACAGGACCTCGGCACCTGGCAGTCCCTGTGTTGACTATGACTCCCTCAGTGTTCTGACATCAAATGTGAAGACACCTGTCTGACAGTGAAAGCTTTGGTTAAATTGGGTCGTACAAGAGGACAATGATCCCAAAACACACCAGAAAATCAGAATACCTGAAGGGGGGAAAACAAAGAATCAAGGGGTTGCAATGGGCCAGTTGAAATCCAGAGCTTAATCCTATTTAAATGTTGTTACAGGACCTTCAGAGAGCTGTGCATAAATACATAACATCACACCTAAATGAACTAAGTGTGTTTTTAATAGTCTTTTTAATAATAAAGTAGAACATGTTGAATGTTGTTTGGTTTATTCTTTTTATCTGGGTATGTATTTTAAGACATGTTAAGGACCAGATGCTTTATTTTTTAATGTAAATCTTAAAAGTAAAGTAGGATTTACCTCCTTTTTCACATGGTTATACGTCAGGCTGTCCCTAAACCGGTCTCTGTGGACAGCCTTGCATAGCTCAGCTGAAATCTGCGCACAGGTAGAGAAGGAGGAGGAAAACGATGCAGGGGAGGTGGACAGCAGGAGGTGTACACCAGGCTTCATTAGCCAGGATCTCACCGGGGATGGGAGAAGCTCTGCTTTCCATCTCAACATGCTCCGTCACTGCAATTAGGATACAGACTCAGTCCTCGCCCTCTACAACCGTCTAATTTCCATGTAATCCTCAGCTATCCAAGGACAGGTCCTGTTTGTGTGTTTGGGGAAATGCTCTTTTCATATGCAGACTTTGTCACCGTTTTGACACAAATCTCCTTGCATGCTCAGCTGGTGACTTGGAGTTCCAGCTGATAAATTACTTTGAGTAAATTATCTGCTCAAAAAAAAGCATGAGAGATGTTATTTGTAAGCAGGTGGAATGCCAGTCTCAATTACCTTGTTAAATAAAAGTTTTGGCACTTGGAACTATCATTAAACTTAAACAAATTTAAGCTTAAAAAAGATAGTGTTTGGGTGTCTCTTTCATCCATGAGAAAAATATCTACACTTTCATTGTCATATAAGAAATAAATAATAATGAATTGATTGATGATTCCAAATCATATAACAGAACCCCAAACCACCTTATGGTTCAAACCACCTTATGGTTCTCATTTCACCTTGACTTTTGTCTTTTTCGGTTTCCTTCAGATCTTTTTGTACTTTGTTTCCCCTGTGATTTTTTTTTTTTTTGTCACTTTTATTGTTCTCACCTGTTTCTTTTTACCCTTCAGCCCTTGTTCGTATACACTGCTGTTCTACTTTTAATCTTTTGTCACTTCATCTGTTTTCTTTTCTTGGTCACGTATATTTTCGTTTGTACTTGTAAGTTTTTTGACTACTTTTAGTTTATTTTAAATTATTTTGCTATCTTGTGGATGACGTTGATAAAATGTCATGCGGATTCAGGGGAGAAAGAGTCTGAAGAGTCCAGGGGAGAAAGAGTCTAAAGAGTCCAGGAAAGCAAAGATGTTAAGTCTTATTGAAGCTGAGAACATCATCATGTTGCCAGTCTGACTGCCCTGCATTTCAGACAGTATCCCTGAACTCACATGACAACGCTGATTTAAAATGTCTGCATATACTGACAATAGCTGTTACAACTAAACACCATTTAACGAAAAATTGTATTTTTACCCACATATTTATCTTTTCCAAAAACAAACAAAGATATGTTTCTGACTCAACCTAACAGCAATCTACAATACAAAAGTGAATTATAAAGAATGATCATCTGCTATAGTACAGTTTTGGCAAAAGGTTTTCACAGTGCACCAAATGTTGTTTTTTTGTGAACTTTGCTGCTGCTTTTCATATGTTCCCATCACAGAGAACAACCTTCATAAAGGGTTTCATAAATTTCAAAAGCTTTTATTGAAAAATACACTAGATTTAATCCAAGTTAGCATTTACAACGCCAGCTTGTCCTCTTCAAAACGTCTGTAATTCTTTGGTTTGGAACTCAATTTCTGGCCACAATCCTGACTGACAGATCCTTCTTTTTGTGTTAGTGCCCTGAGTTGATCAAGGTTTGCAATATTCTATATATGAGCATTGACCACGGGTCTTTGATGTGATTTAGATCTAGGGGATATTGTTTTGCCACACACCAACATTTTTTTAATGCCACCTATTATTTTACATGGTGCTCCATTATGGTGAAAAATGCACAGATCTTCTGTTGTTAAGAAAAGTTGTTTATGAAAGACATTTTGCTACCATTGTTTATTTATTTAAGTATTTATGGGCAGAATTATAAGTGGAACCATGAACACTTTCAGAATGTAGGACTCATGGTAACACTCATCTTTACTTCTAAAGGTTATCTAATATTCCAGATGCCCAAACAGCTGGAAGGGTGCTTTGCTGGAGAAAATAACTTTGCAGAAGTCTTGTGTTGAACAAAGATTGAACACCTTTGTTTATTTTTGTAGGCAATTGGTGGATCTATTTCACACCTAATGGGATTTTACTGGTATTTTATGGTTGGACATCTCATTGGTCTTGGGTTTACCAGGTTAAATTCTAAAAAGACAAACAACAAAGCCCTTAAAAACTCTCCAACTAGGTTTGCAATGCTTTTCTCGCTCTACAAATTAGATGGGCACACTCACAGAACAGGTTTTTGTGGGGCAGTAACTCTTAGCCAACTAGACACTTTGATCAGTTTACCTAAAAATGTACCTATATTTAAATGAAGATTTAAGGTTTTAATGGTAATACCCCCACTAATAGAATAAAAGGGGGCATCACATGAGCAAAGATCAGCTCATGCCCTCAACAAATGGAAGACAGCGATAGTATGTTGGGTATGTTGGATGAACTGCCATATAACTACCCCTTAGCGGAATAGCATCAATTAATTTACATATACAGCTTTGGGTGGAAAATGGTCATGTTAAGAGCTTCACTGCCTTATGTGCCTGAGACACACGATGGCCCAAGTATGTCTGGGATATCTGTTGTTAAATTGGAATAAAATGGGACCATGAAGGGGTAATGAGAAACTCTGCGTTAATGAGAAGACGTGCTAATGTGTCAACGCTTGACTTGGAGAGAATCAAATCAGATCTGCAGGCCATGGGGGAAATTTCCCAAGAAGGAAAAAAGAAAAAAAAAAAAACGACCATCGGTTCTCGGGCTGCACGAATCATTTAACTTTTTTTTTCCTCTGCCTTGCAGATGACCTACTTATGCACTCCCAACTGACGCTGTATGACTAACTGTTATCCATATCTGCACACGTATCCCTAAACAGGTTGCACACACCTTTGCATGTTCAGCTGCATGTTTGAAGTGCCTCATTACAGCGTCAGTTCTTATGCACGTTTTATGAGTTACTGCGGACACAACAAGGAAGTGAATCAACAGTGGAGTTTGTAAGGAGGACAGCCCGAGTTCCTCTCATGTCAGTGCTGCTGCTCTTCAACATCACAACAGAACACACTTGAAATTCTAGACATGGTGCTGCACCCTTTGATATGTAAATGTGCACCTTCAATGCACTGGCATCGGTAGTGAATGACGGAACTTTTTTTCCAGCCAGTTGAACCTGTTATGTTCCTAGGGAATTTGTTAATTTAGAACAAGGGACTAATCAAGGTACCACAGTCTCAAAGGTACAGTATCATACTACAAACATTAAAAAGTCCTTACATCATGCGACAGAACAATGGACAAGCTTGTTGACGATGTGTATGGAGATTCTGGAACAGCCAAAAACTACCACTCTGATTCTTGTGCTTACTTTTGGTGCCTCCCTAACAGCTTTTCTTTCTGCTTGCCAAATGTTGGTTTGTGACTTGCATGGAGGTTAATTGTAACATGAAAACACAGTCAGTGTAATTCAAAACAGTTATGCTGTCTACATGCATGGTTGAAGGTTGCAAACATGGAACACCCACTTTGAATGCACTAGTCAAATGATGTAACTGGATCTATTTTCCCTCTCTGCTTGCATCCAGGATTCAAGATGGCAAGAGGAGGGGTACACCCTGGACTGGTCACCAGCCCATCACATGACCCAAAAAGACAAGAAATCAGGCACACTCGCATAGGACATTTTTATATTCACTCATCAACATTACGTCTTCCTAAATGGAAAAACCCACATTTGTTGTTGGGGATTTAGTATAATGTAAATAAAGATTTATTTATACAACAATGTAGTGTCAACAGAAGTGTCAAAAATTATTACCTCCCGTGTGAATTTTTTACTTATTTTTTTATACCTTCAGACTTCACCTGAGCAATCAGTTAGAATTTGAGCCTTTCATAAAACTATCCCTGAGCAAGCGTTCTGTCACGTCAGCATTTCACAAAGAGAGATTCCTTTTAAATCTTTTCCAAGACGTGATATTTTATCATCATGCCATTGTCAACTATGAAAATAATGATTAAAACACACAATAAAATTGCAATAAAAACACAAATTGTACATCCTTTTATGAGTCTGTTTTCACAATGTCTGTTTTAAAAAGTTTGGGTGGAAGCTGATGTGTTGAGGGGGAAAAAATGATAATAATGATAATAAAATCAGTCTGGAACTTAGAAGATAGTGAAAGCTCATCTGAAAGGGGAAGGATATATTACCATTTCAAAGCATTTCACTGCATCTACAGCGCCTGCAGGCTGCATCATTCATTGTAAAGTAGTAGAAGACAAACAAACCTGGACATGGTCAAAAGAAACAAAAGCTCCAAGTTTTTAGAGGGAAAATTTCAAGATGTCAACAAGAATCCCTGGACAACTTTGAAAATGACTGTTTCTCAACTAGCTTCTTTGGGATTCAATATTTGATGATTGTTGTGGGGACTCTTCATTGCAGAGACCTTCAAACTCATCCAGAAAGCACACAGCAGCACTTTAAAGCACTTTAAAGACATTTTGCCATGAACATCTAACACATGGATTTGGGTTTTCAGAGTCTGTAGCTTAAGTTTAGTCTTATAAGAACAAACTTGAGCTGTTTGATGCTTCTTTTGTTTGCTAAAGGAAGAAGATAGAACTTCAATCCAAAAAAAAAAAACAGTTCTCACAGTGGAGCTTGGTACTGGGGCATAATGCTGTGGGGCTGTTTTGCTGCTTTAGGCACAGGGAGCCGTTTTTGTGGATGTACAGAATCATTAAAAGAAAACAAATGCATTTTGTTGATATTCTGAGGAGTAACGTAAAGACATCTGCTTTTGGTCGACCTTTAGTGGATGCCTTGGCTTCCAAAAAGAATATTAGTCAGTAAATACATCTACATTTATTTAAAATCTTTTTGACTGACACTAAAAATCAAAATCTTGGGGTGGCCTTTTCAGAGCCAGGACTATCGGTGAGTTAGAATCATTTTCCATGGATCAAAGAGCTTAGATCCCCTAAAAGACATTGGCCAACGTCATTAAAAATCTACCAGAAAAGACTGTTGTCAGGAGCAAGCCACGAGGATTACGACACTTGTTAATCATTGTCAGAATAATTTTGGCCTTGGCATATTTGTTTTTTGATTCAACTGCACTCATAACTTCACTTATCTTAACAAAAAAGTGTTGTTTTTTTGGGAAGGAATCAAATGAACCTGGTGATTGTCATGGAAAAGTTGATTGTTTGATTTCAATTTCACAAATAATAATTTTAACATTAAAGGCACTAAAATACCTTTATATCCCTAAAACAATGAAAACTGCCACAAGCCTGTCTGTCTGACATACAGCTTTTCATGCCATCTTATTTAGTATAAATACACATTTAATAGCAAAAAGATCCACTCAAAAATGCAAAATGGTGGAGAGAATCAAAGTGAATTCCTAAAAAAAACAACAGAAAAACATAATTGTAAAGAAAATAAAAGACAGTGATGTCTGCTTGCTCATCTCAGTATTAATGATATGCTTTAGTTAAAGTTACTGCATTATATATGCTGTTGTAAATGGTGAATGCTTCACGCTAATAAAGCTCTGTTTGACCATAATTAAGTTCTGCAAACCTTTGAATTATGTTTCTTTTTCATCCATATAAACTGACATTCATACAGCGCTCCTTATTCTACAATGCAATATATAGAGGGCCTTTAGAATACTGAGTAAGAGGATATAATTAATGTTTTTGGTGGTGTTTCGTGTTTTGCTGTTAAACTGGCTCTCCTGATGTCATAGCCTTTGAAGTGCGGTTCTCATCACTGGTGTTAAGTGTTCATTGCAGCCGGGTTTGTTTCAGCTCGGTGGTTATTTTGGGGACTGGAGAAGCAGGATGATATGAATATTTTATGACTTCTCAGTTTGTTTCTGTGTTCAATTTAGTATTAGTCTACAATAGCAGAATTCAATAATCTTCTGAAACCTCAGATTTGCTCACCCACAAATGTGTGTTTGTGTGCGTGTGCGTGTGCGTGTGTGTGTGTGTGTGTGTGGGGGGGGGGGGGGGGGGGGGGGGGGGGGGATCTCTACATATTGTAGGCCCATTACTCTGGCACAGCAAGTCATTAGCAGGCCGGTTTCATGTGTTTGCACTGAACACATGTAATACCTGAAGAGGATGGAGATTAAATAGCTGGAAAAATGCTTCAGTAATGTATAATCTGTGATAGCAGAGAGCAGAGAGACTTTAAATCTATTTAACCGCTGTATTATATATTTACAATACCACTTATGAATCATTAACGCCCCCTCCCATGATTTATCCGCTGAGAGCAAATCAAAGCGAAGCGAAACAGGCCTGAAGTATCAAACACTTCTAATTGTAGCTGTGTGAGCCAACATACTGTTTCTCTGGGTGCTTGATCCAGACTTTGGGGGTGGCTATGACTGAGCTGTTAGGGTTGATCCTCCTCCAACCAGAACATAAGTGGTTTGAACTCCTGCACGTGTCAAAGAGCCCGAAGACTCTACTCCACATTTCCCCTGATCTGTGTAGAGCTGTGTGGTTATAAAGAAAAAAGGGTTACCAAGTGTGTATTTGTAGAAAAAAAAAACCTTGTGGGATTGCTTATGAATGGATGAGAAAGACACACTTGTGATACCAGACACTTTGATCCTGCATAACTCGATCCATTCACCCATGCATTCTAAATCAGAACCAGGTCATGCACTGCTACCTGTTCCACCAACACTGAGGAAACACTAGGGTGATGCCAAGCCAACCAAGAGACATAATCTCTTGTGCAAGTCCTTGGTCTGCCCCAAAGTCTTTTTCCGATGGGATATGTCTAAAATACCTCTCCTGGAAGCTATTCTGACCATATGGTCAAGCCACCTCAACTGACTCCTTTACATACAACGGAACAGTGACTCTTGGGGCCTCTTTGGGAAGACTGAGCTCTTCACCCCCTCCCTTCAGTCAAAAAGTGAGCCCAGTCACCCTTCAAATTAAATTAATTTTGCTTCATTGAGTAAGTCTTTTGGGCACTGCTCACACAGCTCCAGAGTTTGGTACATAGATCAGTTAGTAAAGTAAAGAACCTCACCAGAGTAAAGTGAGGCAGGGCAGGGCAAGTTTCTTATTATAGCACAATTCAACAACAAGGTGATTCAAAGTGCTTTACAAGGACATTAAAACATCACACAAATAAATAGCATGATTTAAATAAAATAAATAAATAAAAAAGAACATTAGACAAAATTAGTAGTTAAAATGTAATCAAGCTTTGAAACTCAAGCTTAAAAGTACAAAAGTGTGTATTTGGAGCTTTAATCAAATGCAGCTGAAAACAGTTGAATCTTCAACCTGGATTTAAATAAAAAAAAGTGTTTCGGCTGATCTGAGAGTTTCTGGGAGTTGGTTCCAGACATGTGGAGCAGAGAAGTTGAAGGCAGCTTTTCCGTGTCTGGTTCTGACTCTAAACTGATAAAAAAAACCGGATCAAGATGACCTGAGGGGTCTGGAAGGTTCATACTGGGTCAGGAGGTCACTAATGTATTTTGGTCCTGGACCATTAAGAGTTTTATACACCCACATCAGAATTTTAAAGTCTATCCTCTGACAGACAGGCAGCCAGTGTAAAGACCTCAGAGCTGAACTGATGCGTTCTACTTTTTGGTCTTAGTGAGGACTGGAGCAGCAGCGTTCTGAATTTTGATATATTATTGAAGTGATAGTAGGCTGATTTCGTAATTGCCTTAATGTGTTTTTTTCAAATTTAGGTCTGAGTCCATCACTACACCCAGATTTCTGGCCTGTTTTTTAGGTGTATAAATTAAAGCTCTGTGGTGACCTGTGATCATTTTTCTTGGCTCCAAAGACAATTACCTCCGTTTTGTTTAGCTGGAGAAAATCGTGGCACATCTGGTCATTAATCTCCTCAATGCATTAACCAAGAGCCTGTAAAGGGCCTTGGTCTCCTGGTGACATTGTAATATATATCTGCATGTCATCTGCATAGCTGTGGTAGTTTATTTTGTTGTTCTTAATAATCGTGCCAGTGGGACCATGTAGATGTTAAACAGAAGAGGTCCCAGGATGGAACCACATGTGATTCTTGACTGCTCAGATGTAAAGTATTACCTGTTCTCTAACTATGTTTGATCCAGCAAAACTAAGATGGGTATTTTTCTATTGTCAGTGTTCAAGCACATGCCATTAAACACTTTGGTCAGAGCAGTCTTGGGGCTGTGGTGCTGTCTAAAACCTAACTGGGAGACATTATAGCAGTTATTTTGTGTTACAAAGTAAGGTAGTTGTTGAAAAACTTATTTGTCAAATATTTTACTTAATGGGATATTTGAGATTGATCTGTAGTTGTTCATTTGCATCTTGTCAAGCTTGTCCTTTTTCAGCAGAGGTTTAATCACAGCTGTTTTCAGTGGCTCTGGAAACACACATGACATTAAAGACCTTTTTGAATAAACTTGTTGGCAGGATGTCTAAGCAGCAAGAGGAGGACTTCAGTTGACATAAGATGTCCTCCAGGTCTTTGCTCTTAATGGGATGAAACTGTGTCATGGTGTTTAAACTGGTTTTCCGTGGACACAGTATATATCCTGAACCTGCTGTTGCCGTACCAACTGCTTTTCCAATATTCTGGATTTTGTCTGTGAAGAATTTGCCAAAGTTGTTGCAAGTCTTGGTGGAATGAAGTTCAGTGGCCACTGACACAGGAGGGTTTGTTAGCCTGTCAACTGTGGCAAATAAGAGCATTATGGCTGTTTTTTTGTGATGATGTCAGAAAAGTAGGACTTCCTTGTATTCCTTAGATATAAATTATAAGAGTGAAGTTTCTTATTATAGATATCATAATGAACCAGGAGATTTCTTTTTCTCCATCTGTGCTCAGCAGATGGAGCTCTGCCTTTTGGTTCAGCTCAAATTGGATTGGACTGGATATACCAGCCCATTCCAACTGTTGATCTCCAAGTGGGATAGGTAATGACATTTTAACAACCCAGATTGAGCAAAGTCCCCTCATCCTGACTGCTTCATATGTGTCTGAAAATAACCACAGTAACAGTTGCAGGTTTCAGCTATAGAGTTGTGGTCAAGAGAACCACATCATCTGCAAAAAGCAAAAATGCAATTCCAAATTGACTGAACTTGGAAGCTTGGCCGTGCAGCTCTGCAGAATTCATTATCACATTCCCAAGACAACATCCATCCTTGGAAAAACATATATGTTTATTTTGACTTGCAGCGAGCCAATAATGGGCAATAGCCACATTATTTGGATAACACAAAGCTGCTTCTTTGCAAAAGAAAATCCTTTGAGATGGTCAGATATGCAGTTATAATTCAGCAGCTTGGGTTTGACTTAATATCTCTATTATTCGTAGAGTCACAGCGATCACTGTGTGACAGTTTCAGCTAAATTCTGTCATGCAGATGAATACTAAAGACCTCAAGCTGCTATTGTGCCATCAGCAGACAACTGACCAAAGAGCAAAAACAGCTTATCATCAGTAGAGAAAAGCTTACATGCCCCAGAGAGCCATTTCATGTCATGAATACCAGGGGGTCTTAACACTGTGGAAAAGAGATGCTCTCTTTATTGTGCTGCCATCAGTCACATCAGTTTGTGTCCTTGGCTGCCTCCAAGCATCTCCATCCCCTTAGTGCTCACAACAGTGGAGTGCCATTTGAGTGCCTTGCCAGCAGCTCTGTCCACACTGCAGCTGAGTGGAGTGGTTGTGAAAGACTTGCACTGCCAATCTTAATAGGACAGGGTTAGCCATGGGACGAGCCCCGAGACACCAGTTTAATCTATTACACCCACGCGTCTTCAAGCCACAAGGGAGAGGGCACTTCATCGACTCCTAGCATCTCTTCAGCCACCTCTTTTTCACTCTCCCCGCTCTTTTTCTTTTCTTCACACTAATTCACTAACTGACACACATCTTATGTACTGCACAGACATGCGCACAGGCACATTACTCTATACTTGGTTGTTTGGTGAGGTGCTATTAGTGTGGGTTTGGTACCCGAATCTCCCGCTGTTGTGAGGCATTGTTTCCTCCTTCCCACTTTTTCTTCATCCTCTGTCACACAGGGCTTAAAATAACTCATTTCACCTCCCACTGGAACATTCAGCACTGTAATCAATAGATTAGCTGCAACTATGTCTTTGTGTAGGACACAGTTGGTATCGTGCCATTGGAAGGGGTCTTACAGACCATGGCCTTTACGTTTGCAGCAATAACAGATCTAGACCTCAATTCTTTATGTTCTTTATTATCCAACCACTATTCCTCTATCAATGTAGCAGCTTTCTTTATTCTGATATTTGTCCATATCCTTTTTTAGTTATAAGTGTATTTACAGGCTTCTTAGTAAGAAAGAGAGACAGTAACATGATTCATAAAATGATTTACTGTTCAAACAGCCCAGTCACAGCCTTTCAATAGGTATAGTAAACGGCAGCCACTTTATAGCTTTAGTAAAATTAAGTCCACAATTAATGGGAGACATGAGAAAACTTATCATGTCTAAGTCTGTCAGTTGACTTTTAGAATTCATCTAAATGTGGCAATTTTTGTCTGAGGAGAAGTAGATAGTTTTGTTAGTTATGCACAGCAACCTGAATCAGCTGAAGTACCTGTCTTTCAGAGTGTCAAAAATATCACCTTATGCAAGCCGGATGACTCATTGGCCCTTTTTGTGTAATCTGATTATTGAAAAACCTTGATTTTTTTTTTTTTCCCTGCAGTGGTAAAGCAATTACTTACTTGTTTGTCCTTTCCAGTACATGAATTTGTCGAGACTGTCAGGAATCAGAGCGCCACATGAGGTCTTAAGCCTTAAAAAAGGTGTTGATTTCTGTCTCTATTGATGCTGCTTAAACATTCAAGCCTGTGTCAGATGCACATTTCCCTCTATAAACATATAATCTATTTATAGTAAGCAGTCAACAGATTCCTGACAAGTGTAGCACTGTTATTTCTTCACATTCTTTAAATGTGACACGATTGCTCGTCATGGGACTGTACATGCCACTGAAACTACACTTTGTTTTGATCCTTGGGAATTTGAACCATCACATTTTGATGAATAAGAAAAAAAACGCACAAGAAAAAAGTCATTAGAGTGACATAATCATGCAGATTTTCGGACGGAACCCAATTTTCTCTGTCACTCCGATGAAACCTGCTTTTCAGCATGTTTTTATTTGTTGATATCTTAACTGCACCTTGAAGGAAAATGGTGAGGTTTCTATGAGCAGTGAGAACATGTTGACTGCCAGCTGCTTGATGGCTGTATTATAATTACAGCATCAAGTAAAATGCTCATATTTGAAACTAACAGATTGTCTGCCAATGAATGGGAGCTTAACTGCCTCACTGAAGGTATAGGCCAACTCTGAGATCTTATGGGACGTGGGAGGAATTGTTAATTGTAAGTGAGAGGAGATGAAGCTACCCTGGGAGGAGTAACACTTTTAGTGGGTTTGCGTTGACACTTTTCAAATTTTGGCATCTAAATGAGCTGCAAGTCACAAAGCTTTCACAAGCTAACTGTGCAGTCTGAGTTGAGAGCCTGGGACTCGGCAACGTCGTGGCTAATTGTACCCAGAGACGGTATAAGAAGAACTGGACAAACCCCCAGTGACGTAACCCACAGGCGCTAATGCTCTGCAGACCACCAGGTTGGCAGGAACCGACACCATCCAAACTTATTCATCCAAAAATATGCAAATAGGCAGAACAAGCTGGCAGGCTTGAAGATGCCTGGGTGCCTCAGGTTTACTATTTTAGCTTGGCTGGGTCATAACTAACTAACTTATGAGGCTAGCAAATCCATTTATCCATTCACTCTGATCAAATCTGTCCAACAATACTGTTTTGTTTTTTTAGTTGCTGCTACCTGTCACGCATGACCGACCCCTGCCGCAGGTGGATCAGCCTGTGGTAACTTTGCCCGAGGTTTAAACAAGCCTAGATGATTGACCTAGTGGTCTGACGAGTCGACTTGGAAGGGACCTGAAATGATTGGAGATGAACGTAGAGGCAGCCGTAATTACAGATACATTTGTGGCTTTATGTAATTTTACTTTAAGTTGTACATAAAAATGTACAACTGTACATCATTCATGATAAAATTAGTTATAAAGTACTGAATATTTCCCTTTGACTGTGCTACATGTAAACAAAAACCCTTGTCTGTACATTTTGGCTTGCAGATTGTTGTGTTTATGACGACTATTTTATTTTGGCACTATTTTTAAAGGAGAAAGTACATCTAACACATCTAACAGTGACGACAGCTGCTCCAGACTGCATGGAGGTCGTTTTTATTGCTAAACCTGCACCTCTGCCTGTTGCTTGCTTGTGAGTGTTTCCAATTGTTTGATCCAGTTTTGTCTAAATATTCAGCCCTCACATGTGGAAATACAGTAAATGAGTGGTGTAAGTACCTGTAAGTCTGAGGTTATGCTTGCTAAAATAAATGATCCAGTTAGATTAGAATCTGGGTCACCTCTTTATTTAGCATCACATAACATATGTTGAAATACAACACGGGTCCAGTAATGAATGACACAATTAAGTCCAGCAGAAGTGAAACGTAAATAACTTCATTGTAGATATTGTTGTGTAACAAAAGGAGTGCTTGTTTAGTTATAAATAATTGTCAGATGAGTTAATTATATTGTGAATAAATCATCAAAATAAATACATCAATACGGGGCACCACGTAAGTATCAGGAATTAATAACTAAACAGCACAATCAGTCTCATAATAACTGTTATTCTACGCAAACCAGCCTGTTACCAGAGGTGGCACCATAGAGTGACAGAGCCTTTGCAGCCAGCAAATGTTACAAATACATTCAAAATAACCACAAACAACTTCTCTCATTCAAATGCATCAGAATGTAATTACACAAGTATTAAAGATGGTGAAACAACACTTGGAGCAAAGTTTTGATATCCAAACTAAGTCACGTGGTGACTGAGTCTCGCGTGATTCAAAATAGCGAATGAAGTCTCGCAGGCGACCGAGTCTCAGGGCGACCGAGTCTCAGGGCGACCGAGTCTCAGGGCGACCGAGTCTCAGGGCGACCGAGTCTCAGGGCGACCGAGTCTAGCGTGATTCAAAATAGCGGACAAAGTCATGTCAATCCCAGTGAGAACAGAGGAAGTCAGAAGCCTTAGGGTGAAGATAAGAGTGTGTGTGCACGGGGGTTAGTAGGACAGGATGAGAGGAAGAAAAAAAGAGAATAAAACCCAAAACAGTAGAGTAACTTCTCACCACCAGAACTCTAAGCTGCTCTGATGTTTCCCACACAGAGATGCACCAATGTGACGCCAACTTTACATGTGCACTCTGGTTATTCAACTGGGAAATGAGGAAAAGCTTAATTTTCTGTTGTAGGAGAACAAGTCAACGAGACTCAGCAACGTGGATCCAACAACAGACAAATTATAAAATAAATAAACCCACTTCAACAGCTGTAGCTATTAAACACAGGTGTGGTGGGATCGGCTGTCAGACTCACAACGTGTGCCAAACAATAAAACAAAACCAGTTAAATGCATTAAGTTTCTCTGCCCAGACAAGAAACGGCTTGTCTGCGCAGTTTTAGTTCTGGATGGTATTGGGCGGCGTCCTGGTGTTGGGGAACCCGCGTCACCCCTTCAACAGCTCGCTGGTCTTTACGCTCCACCGGTGATCCAGCTGTGAACGGCTCCCTTGCCTGTTCTTCTTTCCCTCTCTCAGAGAAGAAGAATGCAGCATTGGTGGCAACTGGGTTGTCCTTTTTCTCTGGTCATCTGAAGCTGTCTGCGTCGTCTGGTCGCGCCTGGTTCCCTTTTCCCCTCATCAGGGCGTCGGAACGTCAGCAGGTCTCTCCGTTCGTCCTACCACGCAGGTGGACAAAAAATGTGATCACTGGTTCTCGGTAACCAGTGGGCTTTGAGAAATGCAGCTGGATGGATGGCCCCTCGGCTGGTGGCTGGTCGCACTGGTCTGAGGTGAACTGTAGTGCTTACAGAACATAAGGATGGCAGCTGTTGATGTTCCGACGCCCTGAGGATCGGGGAGCCGCTGGTATTTATTGTCCTGCAGAGCTGCTTCACATTAGCAAGGGACCCGTGTTGAGTTTCCAGGTCAATTCCCAACGAGAGGCCAATTCCTTATAACCTACGTATCATAAATGGAGCAAAGCCTGCTGGGGCTTTGAGTCATGAAGGTTTCTTTGTTTCAGACCATGTGGTCAGGCCTTACAGATGATGTTAGGCCGTTCTTTGTTCAACACATGGCTGTGGCCCAACAACATCCTATCATAACACTGTCAGACCCGTTTTAATGGCCATTTTGAGTCTTTTACTTTGTTGCTCATGAGTGCTTGCAGGCATTTAGCAGCTGCCAGTCATGCATCTCCCCCGCACTTACATATCAATAATTTATACTAAAGCTAAGAATACAAAAGAAAGCAGGGCTGAGTTTGAAAAAACACACAGCACAAACATCTGAACAACCACCTCCCAACCTCTTACTGCGACTCTGCATACCACAGGAATGCATTTAAAAGCACCACAGGTGTACAGCATCAAGGCGTAGGTGAACAAAAGATGGAGTAATGTGCTTTCTGTGTAGCCACTCCACACCTTTACGATGGCTGAGACTCGTTGGCTTTGGCCATTAGGAGCAGGAATTACACTGTCAATTCTCCAATTAGCGAACCTCCTCCAGCTCCACATTCATATCCAACACATAACCAACTATGGAAAACCATGGCAACCAACCTTCTCAACGCAATAACAAGCTGGCAAAACATAAAACAATACCTAAAACAGCTAATAAGCAAACAGCTCTTCTTGACCTATATGTTCCAGTTATGTTATCACCTGTTTAAATTTATCTTGTGGGTGAGGAATAACAGGATTTGCAATTAACAACTCACCTACAACTATTTTCAGTGCTTTTGTGGATCCTCTGACATTCTAGAGCAGTGGATGTGGATGTGGATGTGTTGCCCAGAGCTCTGCAGCATGCTCTCTATTCAGTGCCCCGTGGCTGCGGGGACATTGGTTTTTACAGTGACGAGATAGGAGGCCTTTATTAGAATGGATTCCTCCAGTATGAGCCAACAAACATTATGCCACACAAGCTGTCATTAAACAATGCAGTTCCTTCAGGGCTTAGAATGGCACATTTCAATTACTCGTATCTACCATCTCGCCCCTCTTCTCTAGAGAAGATGAGTAAATATGCAGATGGACAAACGTTTAATCTGGATGAAAACTGTTTTTCTGCCACAACCCAAGGTTACCCTGCTGAATCTCTAAATGTGTGGGAGTGCTGCTCTCCGTTTTCACGGAGAGGAGTTTAACACAGCTGTGTCCTTGTATGTGCTTTTTCATGTTCGCCATGTCGCCTCTGTGCGCACACATTTGTTGGCACGTTTCCCCAGGAATCCATTGGTGGATTTACCTATTGTTTCCCATAATCTTATGTTTTGCAGATGGGACGCGCAAGCCTCCTCAATGCCTCTGTGTCCCTTTTTTCCTTCTCCCCCTTATATCGGCAGACTGGGAAACAGATGATCATCCTTTGAACCTATTACCCAGCCTGATCCTCTTATCATAACCAACCTTCCTGAGTCTCTAGTTTGGGGTCTGCCAAACTCTGCTCTTGACACAATGGTGCTCTCGTCTCTGTCCTGCAGCGTGTGCGTGCATGTTTTCTTTTGCTTCAAAGCGTGTGCGAGATACAGAAGTCATATGAGAATAAAAGGCAGAAGGTGATGTTGATGCACATTTGCACATGTGTCTCCGGAGACACTCTACAACTCTGAAATAAGACGAGTCTGTGGGCGGGTCAGAATTCTGGAAACGCACTTACACACATGTACAGTATGCTTCATCTTCAATAAAATACTTCTAACACCTTTCCAATGAACATCCTATTGTCTCTCACTGTGTCCATGTCCTGCTAATAACATCGTCCCACGCGGGCAGCAGCACATGTTTGGTGGTTTGCACCACTGGGGGAGGACTTGGCCAATTAAAGGAGCTCAGAATGCCCTCCCATCAACAATGGCTTTGTGCAAGATCCTGCTACAGCAGGGAATATACCACACAATGCCTCATTGTTGTTATGGAGGCATATCAAACATAAGAAGCAGAGCAATACTGTTGGAGTAAAGAAGCTTTATGTGTCAGGGGTATACATGATGTAAACAAATAAATGTCTTCATTTACATCAGAATTGCACACCGCTTCTTTCTGTTACTCCATTACTGTCGATGAGGCGGTCATTTCATGATGATGCATGGCTGTGAACACCAGCACCTCACAGCTTCAGAGTACGTAAGGGGTTTGCACATGTTCACACCGAAGCCGGGAAGCCGTTACTCACTCAGAGGCAAATTTTGTGGATCAAAAACAGATCACGCACCTTTTGTGTACTTGTATGCTGGGGCATGTACTAAAAATTGTCCTACTTAACAGATACATGCATGTCTTATGCATCAAAAAAACAAATGTGAATTTGCATTTTTTACCCCCCAAAGAACATTTTAGACACTTACATCAGAAAGACCCTGAAAGGCACAAAAACAGACAGAAGTGGCTGTACTTTTTTCCTTTTAGCTTCTGCAATCAGTTGAAATATATTCTTTATGCCTGATTGAAACGAGAAACAAAAGCAGATTTGTCATAACTCCTTTAAAGTATTTTGTTGGCAAAGAAAGAAGGATTTAATGAGAAACCCATTTTTTTTTTTTTTTGATCTTCTAGACGGGGAATTTGCATGAAAAGCCTCAACGCTGTGCAGGAAAGCTGACGTTATTAAGAAAGTTTGAGGTCTGAAGGTAAATGAGATTGGAACTTTTATGTTCAAGCATGCAACATTAAATTCCGATTTCATTTCATCTTTTCTATTACTTTGTGTGATAACCTGCATGACACAACAGAGACCATTAAAGGGGTTTAAACAAATTAAACTGAGATTTTCATTACGTTGATGTGGTAAAGTTTAAACAGTTCCCTACTAAATATTTCAAATGTTAATTTTTAATATGTTTTAGAATGACAAACTGAAATCCAAAATCCAAAAAGTATTCTGAGAAGATAAGGATAGCAGGATTTTTGGCAGAACAAGAAACCATCTCGTTCACGTATAGAAGCATTGCTTACAAAAATCTCCACTCTTTGACATTTACATTTCCCTCCTTTTCCATATCACAGGGATTCTACAGGGGCTCTAAATTATGCAAACATTCCTTTGCCGTTTTCTTTTTTCACTCGAATCTCAACACCAGTGACAACAAATGGCATTTAAACTCACTGCAGGAGTCTGCTGCATCCTGCCGAAGGGAATTGCAGAAGAAAGTAGGATGGTATCAGTGTGGAAGGGCTCGTGCGAGCGAGTCAGACTGTGAGCAGCACAACGGCAGGTTGAAAGCTTGCATTTGTACACGTTTGCTCACGTGTGGGAGCGAGGAAGAGGCTTCATGTGTGCATCTGTGAAGTTTCTGGGGGATGTAACATTTGGTTTGACACGTTTGTATTATCTGCTTCTTAACAGCTACTAAACATGACATATTTGAAAAAAAAAACAACACAGAACCAAACATTTGTAAGGTGTTACTGACGCTGACCGAATGCTTGCAGAAGTGTGGAAATGAGAGAAAATCTGTTGCTCTGAAGAGGCCTCGTGTGAAAGTAAAAGCTAACAGTTTGTAAACTGAAAATACCAAACCAAACAAATCAGACTGGCAGTAAAATCAGTTTAAACTGTTTAAAGCTGAACACTTTACTCCTTGACTCCAGTTCTTAAATCTGTACACCGGCTTCCTGTCAGTCACAGAATAGATGTTAAAATCCTGCTGGTGGTTTATAAATGTCTGAATGGTCTCGGGTCAAAATACATCTGTAACCTCCTGGACCGTTATGAACCAACCAGAACCCTCAGGTCGTCAGGGTCACGCCTACTTTCTGTTCCCAGAGTTAAAACCAAACACGGTGAGGTGGCGTTCAGCTTTTATTCTCCTCACTCCCAGAATGCACCAGGGCTGCTGAAACGCTCAGTTGCTTTAAGTCAAGGTTGAAACTCTTTATTTTCTGCTGCATTTCAGTAATCTCCCACAATGCACTACAGCCTTTATTTCTTGCAACTTATTTGTTGAACGTTTTAAACTTATGTCTGTCTCTCTTTAACTTCCATTTTTAAACTATTTTACTTTTTAATGTATTTTTTTTTATCTTTTTATGTAAAAACTATTTGAATTGTCATGTACATGAAATATGTTATACAAATAAACTTGCCTTGCCTTGACTCTGATTATTTGGATCAAATAATGGCAAGAAATCCTTTTTGTGTCTGTCCATTTATGCACAATTCTATTCCAGCCTTTTTTGTTGACGTTTTCCTGTAATTATAAGAGTAGGTGTATCTTTTCAGAGTTTACCCCTGAAACCTTAACGAGACGATAGTCAGACTGTTTTGTTGTCTGCCCGTGTAGCACTCATAAACGCACATTACCCACCCACCGTCATCAAGCTGGATGCTTCATTGTCAGAAAAGAACTAATCTCATGCTTTCTACAGTCTTGCCTGTGGAAAACAAGAACATTAATTTTATTAGTGCGTTCTGACATGATGGATCTCCGAGTCTTTAGCTATGACTACCCTGAGGAGAGGGTCATGGCAGAGTAGGACATGTACACAAATGAGGAGTTACTTTTAATGGGGAGATTTTTATGAACCTGCACAACATGAACACATAATGAAAGGTTACATTAAGGCTGAGGGAGGAATCCATTGACTGGCTTTTTCTGGGAAACTGTTGTGATGAAGGCGTCCTCTTGTTTTAGACCGCTATGATTATTGATAGGATTGTTTGGAGAACTCTACTCCGGTATAGTTGAAATAAAATAAATTTTCCCCTATTTTGTAATTCCCTGCCAAGGTTCAAGAGACACTCTATTATGATGTTCTAAAGATGAACGATGTGAATTTTGGAACAGAACTTTTTAATTTTTTTAATGTATAGGCAAAACTAATATTGATTGCCTGTCACGTCTTATTATAGTATAGTTTTTTAGTGGAGTAATACTTATTGTACTGGCTGCACCACCATATATCTCCCTCTAATTTAGTCTGAGGCTGTAATGTCCTTTTTCTTCACCTCTGGCAGTTGTGGGTCCCTCTTGAAAATGAGATGATAGATCTCAACGGGTTTATCCTGGGAGTAATAAATTTCTCTAATATCACAAGCGCTTCTGAGCCACTTGCCATTTTGTTAAGTGATATTATGGCCCTACAAATGCTTTATGTGGCAAAAGTAGTTGGTCTTAAATGAGATACTTTTGAGAGACCTCTAGCTGTGGGTCGCCACGCACTGGATGATAATCCATAGGAACATATGGCATAGCAAATGAGCCCTGACATGCTAGGTAAATGCTTTATATAACACAGGCGCTCAGAGAGAGCTATGTCATTGCTCTGAGCTCTGCTTCATGGCATGGACAGCAAGGACTCAGGCACAGAGCAACCTTGCATAAGAGAAGGGTCACAGGTTCTGCTCTCAAATCTGCCAACCCCATAGATTGAATAAAAGAACTGTTTAAAACTTTTGTGGTATCACCTGTATATTTTGAAGTGCATTTTCAGGCCTCTTGGTGACACCATTATGTCCAACCCACTTAACCCAAAAATGAACTAAAGGGCAGCATGAACAAGCCTGGCAACTGGTTGGAACACACCCACCTTACATCAGTTATCACCACAGACTGTAACAAAGAAAAAACAAACCCTTTGTGACATCTCCCATAGGTTTGCTGGAGAGTCCGTTTAGGCCCGAGTTTTTCATTGCTCTGGAGGACTCCATATTGGCAGAGACCGACTTTTCCCTACCCTGGTCATTTCAAAAATGGGGAAACGGACACAACAAGCAAGCCTGAAAACTGGTTGGAACTTCTCCATTCAACCTTAGCCACAACAACCTAGCAATTTTAGCTGAGCTTACTACATGCTAAATCGTGATCTAATTAGTTACAGTAATCAATTCCATCTAATTTCATTTAAAAAAATTCTACCAAATTAACATTTGAAATGAACACTGCCTGAGCTCAAACAAAGCCTTCCAGAGCTCCAAATAAGCTCCAGTGGGACCCTTGATTAGTCAACAGTGGGCTAACTGACAGCAGCTAAGGGGTCCCCAAAGCTCTGTCAGATCCCCGTCCCATCAGTGGTCCAGGCAACCAGTCCACTGTTGGGTAGTAGTCAAGTTACTCAGTCCGGAAAGTGCCAGCTGTAGGGGGTCATGAGCTAGAAGCCATCCTCTGGTTAGCCCCAGTAGCATCCACTGGCTATGTTTGAATCTCTGCTCTTTAGCTAGGTTTAACCTCTGGACCCTTCCAGGCCAACCCAGAGCTGGCTGCAGCGGCCCATGAGTGCAATTTACAGCAGCTGAAATATCAAGAAAAAAAATCAAGAATTGTGCTGCTTACGGTGGCAGCTTGCTGCAGTCGCTCAGATCTGCTGCAAAACGGACAGAAGATCCTTCCTGCCCACAGCAATAACCCTGTACAATGACTTTTTGAAGCAATGAAATTAATACTGTGACAATAAATTTTCCTTTTTTGAATTTTGAATATAATTGGATTCTAAATTGTCGATAGGTGTGCGTGTGATCGTGCATGGTTGTCTGTCTTTGTCTGTGGCCCTGTGATGGACTGGCAACCTGTCCAGGGTGTACCCCTGCCTCTCGCTGGTAATGAGTTGGGATAGGCTCCGACAGACCCCCGTGACCCTGCAAAGGAATAAGTGGGTATAGACAATGGATGGATGGGTGAATATAATTGAATTTGAAGATGACTGAAAATGGGAAGTGCTTTCCGCAAACATTACAATGATGAGAGGTAGTCATTAACGCTATAGCTTGTCATGCCGCTTTCAAACAAGAAATTATGCACAATTATAGTGAAAAATAATCTTAATTGATTAGATAGAAATTACACCTAGAACATGGATGTGAAATCTACCCATGAAGACCAAGTTTGTTTTTTTGTTTTTTTTTGTGCCAGGCTGTTCATATGTTTAGCACAATAACACATCCCTATACAATAAATGTCAGCGTCTATCCAAAAGTTTGGGAGTAAGAGAAATCTATGCTACTGTCTCATCCATTTTTTAAGGCTGCAACCACCATCTGTACATGAAATATGCTGCAGAAGTAACAAGTGCTCTACAAAGTTGGTCACACCACTGAGACGGTAACACTTGGAAGAAGTGCAACACTCTTCCTTCTCCTGAGGATTGCTGTGTAATCATATGCATGCATAGATGCAAGATGTTTTTATGTCTGAGGTGTCACATCGCTGCTCGTTCCATGTCAGGTGTGATAACGCTCCTATTTTTAAAGTCTCGCGAGCAGTGCATCTTTCCTATATAGCTATGTTTCTATTTCTCTGCTGATCCATTGACGTAAAAAGTTTTAGACAGAGTTTAGACAGCTGCTCAAACATGAAAGAAATGCAGCAGTTCAAAAGGAGTACTCAGCTAACAGCAGCATTTTCCCGAGTGATGACTCTGCTGTTCCCTGGCAAAAGTACTCAAAGTGCAAACAAATAAAAAGAAAAAAAGCTAAAGGCATTTATATTGTTTCCTAAAATTAAATTTAAGTAATGCACAAAAGGTAATCTATCTAGCCATCATCTATACCCACTTCTTTTTATTCAGGGTCATGGGGTTTGCTGGAGCCTGTCCCAGCTCTCTTTGGGGGAAAGGCAGGGGCACACCCTGGACAGGTTGCCTGTCCATCCCAGGGTGCACAGAATCTCACTTTTACTTATTAAATGGTACAAGTTCATCATCCAGATCCTGTGTTTCGGATGTGATGACATACGCTCACTCCACTTTGAAATTGCAACCAGCTGAATATCCCCCAACTATCCACAAACTCCCTGCCCAGCAGACAGTCTTTGGTTTGTTCCTTCAAGGCTACTTTAATAACATATTAGTGCAACATAGTGTTGGGGAAAAGAGGTCTGATAAATATTTCATTATACAATAATGAAGAGCATTACGTTTATTTTCAAGTGCACATACACTAATAAAATATGATTATTACATTGTATGCATGCTACTTTTCTTCCAAATGTTATCCAATAGAACTTTAACTTCGGTCCTTTCTTGTTACTATTCACCCTAATTAGTGTAGCACTAAAAAAAAACCTGACCAGCAAACCTATTTTTTTTCCTCTGAGTTGTAAAGAATTAATCTGGTTCCTCTGGTTCAACCTTGATCTCCTACGTGGATGCAGGAGAAACAGGCATTAGATAGATGCCTCTGGATAGGCATAAAACTAATAAGATAAATCAAACATGTGATGTAGTAAGATTGACAACAAAATTAGTATCAACAAAAGATCCAAAATGGTATGCAGTGGAGCAGAAACCCCATTGAATGACTGTGAGTAATGTTCTTGGTTTTGCAGTACATTTTAGATTTAAAGCAGAGTCCAGCCCCATTGCTGCTGGTTCAGTATGTGTTCAACCAGTTGGATGTGAATAAGAAGGGTACAGAAATAACTTTATAAGAGAGAATGGGGACAGCCAGTCAGGCTAGAGCCACCATGGCTGCAGCCGATATTTTTCATGAGAATTTATCAAATTCGTCAGGTTGAACAGTTTGTATTTCTATCTTAAAGAATGTACCTTCTTGAGAATGATGATCCCCTCCTGGTTGTGCTCATTGGTAGTGATATCAAACATGGCACCTCCATCACCTGGCACAATGGTGTACTCCACTTCAGCGTTTCTCCCTTTGTCCAGGTCGTCAGCTTTGATTCTGCCAACAGCGGACCCCACAGTGGAAGATTCTGGAACTCTTAGGTGAAAGAAACCTGTCAAAGAACATCAGAGCAGAGTCAGGCTTATCGCTTATCATTTTACATCAAACAGAAAAAAGTGAGGCGTTCACATCCTTTGGCCTCCATGAATCCCCTCAACCACCAAAGGATGTCTTGCAGTATCCACCCAAAAGGAAACGTAGAGGCTGCTCAGCTCCTTGTAATTGACTGACTCAACCTGTAGGGCCAACAAACACGAGAGTCCAGCGGCTCTGACACTACCAGCTGCAGAAATCATTCCTAAGGATCCAGGAAGATTTCAGCAAAAAGCAGCAGACTGACATATTATCACTTACACCTGGAGAAATTACCCTTTTCTATGGCTCACGTTATTCTGTGAGATCAGACAAATGATTGGTTGCTGCTTGTGCCAGAGAATGACAAAAAAATTATCATTTTAGTTTTTAGTTTTTAGATTTTAGTACTTGAGATTTTACAGACTAACTACACAATTGGTTCTATCACTGTAATCCTCAGTTCAAGCTATCAAAGTGACACTCATTTTCAACATTAATTTTATAAGTGGTGCTACTTCACAGAGCTGCTCAGTATCTGTTAGGACCTATTCATTGTGAATGAGTAAATTCCCATGAGTGATTGTAATCACAGCTTTTGAGTGCCTGAGCACTAGGCCCACTTCACAGGTTTCATGTTGAACAGTCCTTAGTTTTATTAAGCAGATTTCTTACAAACTTTTACTTTGAAATGACAAGAACCAGCAAAGGACATTTCAAGAACATGATTTCTTGTATGGTATTTGATTTCCTTGGACCCTAATTTGACAAAATAATTGACAACACAGATAGATAGATAGATAGATAGATAGATAGATAGATAGATAGATAGATAGATAGATAGATAGATAGATAGATAGATAGATAGATAGATAGATAGATAGATAGATAGATAGATAGATAGATAGATAGATAGATAGATAGATAGATAGATAGATAGATAGATAGATAGATAGATAGATAGATAGATAGATAGATAGATAGATAGATAGATAGATAGATAGATAGATAGATAGATAGATAGATAGATAGATAGATAGATAGATAGATAGATAGATAGGTGGCTGTGACAGAAGTAGATATATTGTAGAGTCTTATTGCAGTATGTGGGAACGATTTCCTGTATTGTTCCTTAGAGCAGCGGGGTTGAATGAGTCTGTTGCTGAAGTTGCTCTTTAGCTTGTCCAACTTGAACTTGATGTGAAGAAGAAATTCATAAAAAAAGGACATGTGCAGGAAAAGATCCTAAATGCTTGGGGTGTAAGGGTTAACTAATATGAATCTGAACTCAATTTGAACATTAAAGATTTAGTTAGATCAGTATGCAGACCCCTGGAGCGATTCAAATGCATTATGAACGTGTCAGCTTGTCAGTTATGCATTTATAAGCCAGTTCACTGAAGTGTTGATGCAAATTCAACACAGTCAGCCTGAAAAGATCAAAACCAGAGTGAAAAAAGGTCAGCGAGGTTCCACACATAATTACCCACAGAAAAAGCTGAGTAACCCAAAGATGATTTCAAACTACACGGTTTTTTGGACAATTTATCAGTCGCCATGCTCAGTGACTGGTCAGAGACAAATTTGCGAGCGATTGCAGAAGCATCAAAGATGGTCATTGATGCATTGCCAAACAATGGCTGACAGGTATTTAGCATGTTAAAATACCTGCAGTTATTAGATGAGTCGCAGTTAATCTGCAGTAATAAGAGTATGTCATGGGTTGACGTCACTGTTAGGAAGAGAAACTCCTTTTTTGTTTCAAAAGACATTTTGCATTACTTGTAGCTCTCTCCATAGCAGAGACAATATTTGTACTAAGTCCTTTATTTTCAGATAAAAACATCCTGTTTTGCTGGTCACACATAATTTCAAATGCTCCCTTCTCATATTTGTTTTGTTGATTAAACAAGGTTTGGAGACCAGTTGGGTGACTGTGTCACTGTCAGATGAACAACTACAAAAGTTTTTTTTTTACATTGTCACATTGATCAAAAAAAATAAAACAAAAATGTGGGCAATACTAAGTATGCCCATGGTTCAGTCACTTGGAGCAACAATAACTTAGTAGACAGAGAAGTAAACATTTCCTGTGTGATTGTCAGTCTCTCACATCATTGTAGAAACACTTTCTATTTGAACCTTTGCGCCAATTCTTAGAGGTTTTGGGTGATTTGCATATGCACAGATCTGTTAAGGTCCTGCCACAGCATTTCACATGGGTTGAGGTCAGGACTTTGACGAGAGCCATTGCAAAACCTGGACTTGTTTATTTTTCAGTCGTTATCATGCATATTTGCTGCTGTCTGTGAGATCTAGGTCCAGTTGCATGACCCAGTTTCGACCAAGGTTCAGTTGGAATACCTCTGGCACACAGAGTTCATGGTGAATCCAGTGCCATGATCATGCAAACAGTTGTATTGCCGACAGAAGAGCATTTCCCTTCTTATTGTGTTGTATTAAAGATGTGTTGTGATAAACTATGTAAAGTTTTACTTATTATTGTCATATATTATTATTTCTCTGAGTCTTGCACAGTTTGACCCTGGGGTAAATTTGGTGAGATGTCCACTCCTGAAAGGATTGGTAACTGTCTTAAAGGCTGTCCACGTGTTAAAATTTAACAGACTCCCAAAACATTAGCTTGTTTAGAGGCCTGCACCCCTGGTTATGGTCTGTTTATCAAGGATATATGATTAGCACCACTTGGTTGCAACCTATCCCTTAAACACTAAGGGGACAAAGGTGGTACTCAGGCAATGTCCACATTGTAGGTCTTAATGCTCAAATCCAATTTTTTATCGAAATCAGTTTGGTTTTTTTTGCGTGGTCGTAAACGTTTTCATTTTAATGCAACTATCATCACACTCAAATGTGAACATTATGCAGCCTTGAAGTGATGCATGCACAGTAAAAAACACAACGTCACGTAGTGCGTGGTGTTTACAGAAGTACAAATAGATGCTTCGCATGTTTGTCTAGCAATTTGGAGTCGGAGCCAGGAGTGGTGGGATTGCAACAACACAGATCAGATATGTATCCGATTTAGGACCACTTATGAAAGTGGTCCGGGTCAGATTTGAGAAAAAGAAATCGGATTGGCCGTTCAGACTGTCATTAAAAAGACTGACTGTAAACAACTGTCCAACTGTAAAAGTGACAGCGTATAAATGTATCATATAATGTTTGCCCAGATTTCTGTGAATTACTTTACACAAACTTTAAATACCTCTTTAAGTACCATTACGTACAATAACGTAATCAAATCTTTTTAAAATCAGAGTTTAACAGAAAAAGGACATAAAATCACAATGTTATTGCAACGGGCGGGCTGCCGCTAGAATGACACGATTCTACGACTCTGCCCTGTGTTTTGTCGTTTTTAAAATTGTTGTTAAATATCAGTGCAATACTGTGCTGCATATGAAAACTAGCACTGCCAGAAAGTGCATGTCATTGTGTTCTTTCATTGGTTATTCTTCTGTTTTACTATGGCCTAAGGCCTCTGCCTTAGAGTCGATCCAGGGATTGAGCAAGAAAAGCTGAGGTCTCTGAATGAGTCTCAGTGGTACAATTGCAATAAATAATCAAATACTTTCAAGGACAGACATGCTTTTTAAAAGGACTAGAGCAGTTCTTTCTGTTAGTTCTTGATGCCAAAGTGAGAAAGCTACAATTTATTAGAGGCTAACACAAATATGTTACATGACAGCGTCGGTAGGTTAGGGAAATTCTCAGAAACTACAAAATAAAAACACTATTAGTGACTTAATGACAACTGCAGGCTCTCCAATGCAGAGGATCAAAGGACTGACAGTTCATGAATAAAAAGCTATGATAAAAACGCAAGAGCCTTAAAGCAATGCAGTAAACTGAGTTTTCTAAGGATATTTTTCCACACATGACTAGCAGACATTTTTTAAGCCTGTAAGCAGTCTGTAAAAGGAAAAGAGTGGAAGACAAAGAGAGGATGGGACAGACCAGGAGCTGCCATATATGGCCCAAACCTCTGTGCTGTGACAGCATTATGGAAATATCATCTATTCCGCGCTTCCAGAGGAGCTTGACCGCCTGACTGCCTGTATTTACATTCAAAGCAGACTACTCAGTGTCACTTCAAAGTACACAATGTAGAATACAGAGCACCATTTATGCTTTCCTGTCATACTCTTTCTGTTTTGGACTAGAATTTACTTTGCACACAGTTTAATACATATACTTAAACTATACAGAGAAGCTTTCACAGATCAGTGGTTTTTCAGCATTATGGTTTTTTTCCCCCACTTTGCTTTCTTACATGACCTCGTAAATGCTACAATCAAATGAATCTGTTTTAGCAGCTTATGTGAAAATTCTGAACAGAATTTAAATACACCGACTGAATCCCTAATGCTGCACCAACATGCTCAAATCTGATCTAAATTTAGAAGGACACCCATGAGCAAAATACCATCAGCCCTGGTTTGTTTGCCGAGAGTTGTAGCAGTAGATGCAATCACAGTGAATAAACAGGCTATTGCTTACGACAGCATATAATGACAAATAATGAAAAGCAATTACAAAGAGTTGAAATGATGAATACCCCCTACACTGATGTAATTGCACAGTGTTTATTTCATTATGGAAGTATTGTGAACCTGAAAAAGTCCTCCTGCATCATTATTTTTCCTCAGACATGTGATTTTTTTTTTTTAATCGTTACATTCAATCTGTTATTTTCCACTCACTCTTGGAGAACCTAGGAGGGTTATCGTTGACATCGCTGAGGGTGATGTTGACAAGAGTGGTCCCGGCCAGTCCTCCCAGCTGGCCCCCCATGTCCTTGGCCTGGATTAATACCTGGTATTGTTCCTTCACCTCTCTGTCCATATTGGGCAAGGCTGTCTTTATAACCCCTGGTGTGCAGAAAGATAGATGAGAGGAATAGATAATAGAGAAGAGAAATAGAGGGAAAAAATAGGGGGCATAGGAAGGCAGTGATAGAAAGATAAAAAGACAAAAGGGAAGTAGTGGTAAACACGGGGTTCTTAGAAAAGCATTACATGTCAAAAGCACCAGTTTGCCTTAAAATGCACAATACATTTCCACTTAAGAAGCTCACTTCTCAGTATGAAGCTGATGTAGTACTACTGACCACAGCTGAAATAGAGGTCATCGTACAAACTGGAAGCACTTGACATTCAATAGGGAGCACTGGTGAAGCCTTATAACGATTCACTTGAGGATCAGAGACCCTGAGATCAGAGAGCGTTTGTGCTGCAGATTAATAGCTAGGTCAGTGGGAGGTAGGCAGGCTAAAAAGAAGCATGCACCATCAGTTGGTGTACACTTTCCACCTCTATTTTTTCATTTGATATGGTGAGGATGTCCCATTTGATCCCCAAACTGCAGCGTAAAGCAAAGTCAGAGACACTGACTGTTGCTGAAATCCCTGTCATCTTCCTCAGAGAGAGGAGTGTCTCTCTGTGACATGCTTGCTGATTTATGCATGTTGTTGTTCTTGCCCACCCCTGGTTCACCTTTTACTGCCCGGTGTTTGTTCTCCTTTTTTATTTTTTCTGTGTGCATGTTTGAAGATAACAGACGGCCCAGCAGGGCAAACATTTGCTTTAACAGTTTGGTTTCCTTTTTTTGTCCAGCATCAGTTTGAAATTCAGTCACAGTAGGTGCAGTGTAAAGCTCTGGGATGAGTAGCACGATCAGCATCAGATTCTAGCGTATCTGCCTGTGTGATATGTACAGACCTATTTTCATAATGCTTTGAAATGTCCCAGATAGTAAGCCAAGGGCAACACACTACCATCAAACACTGGCAGCATGAAGTTATTCCAGATTTAGAGCGGTCATCCACTATGCTTCGGCTCCTTCTCCTTACCTGTCTTTGACACCATCCGTTTGTAAGTACAAAAGTACATGAATAAATATGATGAAAATAAACAATGCAGTCAATGTTATTGTGTTATTTGTTATTTATTGATTGAATAAAAGCCATCAGCTTTTAAGCAGTGGATACTCAACATACATGCATCAAAGATTCAGTAGATTTATGGTAATATTTTTCATTACGATCCAATGGATCCACTGGAGTGACTTTCTGTCATTCCAAGTAGGTACTTTTCAAGCAACTTCACTTGAAGGAAATTATGTAATTAGCAGTTATTATATCTAGATTGCTTTCTTTTGTAACATTTTATTGCAATTGTGTCATTTTTGGTGAATATTTGATAAAGGGTTGTTTAATATAAGAGCTATGTAAGATGCAAATGACATGTTATTCCATGCCTGTTGAATACTTCTGAGCTTTCACAGGATAACTTGTGTCCTCTTTTGGCAAACTTGTTTGTTATGAGCCTCGGGGATCAACTCTAAGCACTTATTATTCTTATATGGTTGCACAACATTGAAACGGTCTACATTCTAAAGTTGTGCATTCGGATGAGGGTGTTTTCATGCTTTCACTGCACCCATGAAATGTCCAATTTGTAACTTGAAGGAGTCCCAAATTTTACTTCAGATGTCCAAATCAGTCTGGTTGGATATTTTTCCATCTTTACCCTGCCAGCTGCACTCAATCTTTATAATGTAAGATTGAATCCATGAGTTTTGCGACTGCCTCAAAACTGAAACACTCAGCTATAAAGAAAAAGGGGGATTTAAGTGCAGGGCTTTGAGGAAAATATTTAGGACAAAAAAAGTTGGGAAATGTTCTCATGCTTGGTGGTGTTGGATAAGAAACGCTGTTTAACTGAAGCTGCTGTGTGACTGGTGACATGCTCTTTACTTCATCACCTTTCCTCCTGCAGACTCATTCCGGGAGCTTCTTATCAAACCTTTAAATGGGAATAACACCATTGCACACAATTTCTACCCCCAAACACTTTTTTACCATCTTAAACTGAAAACAACAGCGTTGGACTGCCTATCCATCCAAACTACAAGAAAGATTGCTCCAGCCAGTCAGTGACTTGAGACTACCTTTAATATGTATGTCTTTTTTACAGAAGGATTGGGAAGGAGTGGGGCTACTGTTGAGCTGAAGCACAGCAGAGAGGAACAGCAAGGGATGGAGAAGTTTTTTTATTTTTTTTTTTATTTCCAAAGTAAGGTTAAAGTTATGGTATTTGCCTGGATCTGCTGGAGTTGTCTTCCTGTTATGACATTTCTCCTCTACATATCCTATATGTATTCCATCATGCCTACTTAGGATTATGGACTGAATCAAACAAATATTCTCAGCAATCTATTGAGTTCATTGGCTGTTCTTCACAGAGTCACTTTAGAGCTGCTGCTCTTCGGCATCGAGAGGAGCCAGATGATGTGGTTCCGGCATCTAGTGAGGATGCCTCCAGGATGCCTCCCTGCTGAGTTCTTCTGGGCATGTTCCACTAGCAGAAGACCCTGGGGAAGACCCAGGACACGCTGGTGGGACTATATTTCTCAGCTTGGCTGGGAATGCCTTGGGATCCCCCCTTAGAGCTAGACAAAGTGGCTGAGGCCACGACCCAACCACGGATAAACAGAAAAAAATGAATGGATGGATGTGCTGTTCTTCAATGGATTGGCATGAATTTGACTTGGCTTGAACTACAATGAACTGGATTATAAATGGATTATAGCCAATTAGATTTCCTTGGCTAAAATGTCATAATTATTAGGAAGAATTAGAATGCATTGACATGGAATGCATAGTTTTTTAATTAATGTGCTTTCAGATAACATGCTGTGAATTGGTGCTATACAAGGTTCTTCTTAAACCAGAGCATTCCCTTAAATGCATTGCTTGCTATATGAGGAAAAGCTCAGAAATTGGTCTTGGACATACAAATTTGATAATCTTCTTGCAGTACTTTCCCACTGCAAGTGCCATGATGACATCTTTCTTTTGTGATTCATCTTTGTCTGTAACTCATTCATGAAGAATTGCTATTTTAACTTTGGGTTGCTGAGGTCACAGCCTAAGCACCTTCTCTAGCGCTTAGATAAAGCACTTATCAAGGTATTTCCAAACCATAGATGAGTCTGTACTAAATGACCCACCTTATCCCTGAGGGAGAGTCCAGTCAACCTACAGAGGAAACTCACTTCAGCCATTTGTACTCCTTAAACTGCTGCATTATCATGGTGGAGAGGTTTTGTGCTTGACTGGTCCCAGGTACTATGTTGTTGAGGACAGATGCCCCTGGCAAGGTCTGCCAACATAAATCGGTCCTGGGTGACAGACCATACTAAGAGCTATTCAAGCAGATTCATATCGACAATTTAAAACAAAGAGCAACGTCTGGCCTGGGTGTGCCACTCAGGCCTGGGAGAGGGACTCAATCATGAGCACCATGGAGAGAAACTTGGGTTCACTTATGGAGAGAAACTTGGGTTCACTCTCATGTGGGGCCACCAACTGCAGGAGGGACCATTTGACTTAGGTGGAATGTGGCATAGGCATTGGCTGAATGCATTGGCCTTAAAGTTCCAACCCTTGGCTACCAAAACTGGCTCTTGGGACAATAATTAATTTTCATATTTATTTGAAATGAATCAAATATGTTAAGTGTATGAATTTAAAATCCAGCAAATGTACAACTGAGAAATAAAAATGAGTTGTGTACCTGTTTTGGGGTCAACAGAGAAGTAAGGTTGGCCATGAAGAATACTATACACCACTCTGGCGCTGTTTCCATAGGTAGGGTCATCTGCATCAGTCGCTGTTACTTGCGTCACGTATGTTCCTGTGGAAAAGAGTGGGAAGAGATATTGATGGTATGTTAATCAGTTTCCTCATGAGACTAACATCCAAACTCTTTGAAGTTCATCAGCTTACCAAACGATCTCACCTGACACTAATGAATGGTGAATCACTAGTGAGAAAGTTAATACTGAGCAGGAAAAGAGCCTGATGGGACGTGATGAGGATGAGCGCAGAGGAGAAATAAAGTGTGGGAGAGCTGTTTCCTGTTGCATGTTTAGATTTGCCCAATTGTTGCATTAGAAAGCAGCTGTTATTAAAAGAAGAAGATAAATAGTTAAAAAAAAAAGATCTTGTGCAACCATTTATTGAACAAGGCATCCATTAAGAGAACAAAGGAGTATGGCAGGGATAGAATTAAAATGGCAGTCTTCCAAACCCCTGCAGTACGGGGGACAGAATAATTATTTGTTGGAGGTTTGACTCATCTCCTTTTACTGCCCAGCAGTAAAAACACTTGTTTCGTTAAGTCAATCCTTGTAGGATGTGTTTAGATTCAGCAGAATGGATTGAAAGTTAGTGATTTTTAACACAACACGAGCCGAGGTTCCTCCAGAAAGATGACTGCACAGTAAGATCACCGCATCTAGATGACCTAAAAATATCCTGGGTAACAGGAAAAAAGGTTGCAGGTTGTTTGTGATGCTTAGTGTAATCAAGACACACTGACGTGAGGGTTGGCATTGCCAGAGTGGTTGGTAGCAAAGAACTTGGTGTATGTTCAGTAGGCTTTTCAGTCTGAGCGGGCATTAAGAGTGGAATTAAAACATTAGGCGAAGAAAGATTAGTGTGTCAATCCTTTCTTACTCATGCCTGATTAGAAATACCTGAGAAGGATTGCATAGTGTTAAACGTGTATACAACATGAGAGATAACAAATAAACACCTTTTCTGCTCAAGCAAAAAGAGGAGATTCACAGCAGTCAGAGCTCAGATGTGGTGAAAGTTTGAAAGCCTTCAAGCGACTGACTCCTACGCATTCTCAGTCAACAAAGCTAACAGCCTTTATATAAGCACGAGGCCACAAATGAGTTAAATACATGTTATTTGGATTATTATGGAATCCAAAAGCTGAACTGCAAACGTGACTGAACCAATAGTTTTAACACTTTTAGCTGCTTAAAAATTATCCAACTTCGTGAAATAGCACAGGTTTTTTTTTAAATAAATGAATGTACTGTTAGTGTTAACGGAACCAATTAACACATAACAATACACACTGTAAGAGATTTTTACTCTTAAACTTGAGGTGGAGGAGATAAGAATTAACAGTCTGAAGACTTATCCGATTTTAGACGGACTTCTATACACATTCATGTACTAGTCTGGGATTTAACAACCCAAAATATAAGTTTAAAGACAGGCAGTAACAAAAAAAACAAATAAATAAAAATCAACAAATTGATTGTGCTTAAGACATTTAATTACAAATCTCTTCAATAGTATTTAAAATCTCTCTCATTCTCTAAATTATTTGGGGATAAGCTGTTTGCTGAAAACAAGGGATTATGGAGTGATTTTACTGCATGCTTGGCCATATATTTGTTTTATTTACCAATTGCTCATGCATATTTATGTTCAGCGTCATATCTTTAGGCTTTTATTTCACTCCGTTAACCACAAGAGATATGGAGAAGTCAGTGGACTCACTGACCAGACAAGACTTGCCAATATAAATGTTAATCAAGCCCTTAGCTGCTATTTTCTATACCAACTTCATGGAGGGGGTGGAGCCTATCACAGCTGACATTGGCTGAGCAGCAGGTCAAACTGGACATGCTGCCTGTCCATCACACATTTACACGAGACAAAATACAATGCATATGTATTTCTAGATATTTTATTTTCCTACATCACATGCGTATATTCACTCCCAGCTACTCAACTCAAATCATGGTCATCAGTCCACCTTGGACAGTGAAAGGAAGCCAGGAATTACGAGGCATTTTCTTGCCGTGAGGCAACAGTTCTACCCACCACACTATTTGCGTTTATCTTCATACAAACAGAGGTCTATCTTGATTCCAGGACACAAAGTAATCCAATTTTCTAGCACAGAAAGGCTTTTGATTACTTATGTAGAGAGATATTATTTTGGACATTTTAGCTGTAGTGTTTCATCTTGAGGGATCTACTAATAAACCGGAGACATTTAAAGGAGGAATGTTATCGGGAAGCTTTGTTGAAAAGTTGACATAATTTTCTGAAGTTGTAATGACATGTTTTTGTGAAACTTTGTTCAAAATTCCACAAAAGCAGTACGACCACATCCTTTCAAACATATCTTTGCAGCTCTCTTACAACGTGTCTGAGTGCCCTCTTCTCTGAAGAAGCATCTTTTGAAACTGGTGTTATATATTTTTGTTTTTCCCATCTCAGAAAAACAGCAAAAGTTACAAGATGCTAAGTTGGGTGAAGATACAGGCTATTTTCAAATGTAAGCCTTCACTCTGATTTATAGGCCTATCCAATTGGAATATAGTCTTCCTGTGACCTTTGTGCTACTTTGTGCTATTTTGGAATCTGTCCATGCCCTGTTGTCATTACATTGTCATGCCAAAACCACGGGTCAAAACAGAACAAGTGCAGTCCGTTTCCTCTGAACCAATCACTTTCATCATTCTGGTAGATATTGTTTTGTGTCACGTTGTGGGTGCCAAACTGTCACGGTACACAGCCCTGTCTCCATAAACTAAAAACATCTGGAGTGGGCGGGGCCTGGCCCTCAAACCATAACAAACTTTGCTTCAACCAATAACAGACAGAAGGCAGGTTCATAGCTATGAGGAAGCGTGTTTTCTCGGGTAGCTTTGGAAGGAGAGGGAGGGAGGACATAACAGTGTTTTGTTTATGTTTTCTTCAAGTATCAACACATCACCATCACCAAAAAATTACTTACTCTACCTTTAATGATTCACCACTTTGAGGGGGACAGTCAAAAAAATCTTGAAAAATCCAGTAAAAAGTTGACCTATCAGGTTTTCAAAATGAAGCCTGTAAAAACAGCTTCAACATGTCTTGAAGGAGCTGCACGAATTCTGAAATCATTCGTCTGTTATCTTCAAATCATTTTTGAAATCATCAGAGAGTCTTACAGGCCGGGAGTGTAGTTTGAAAGTATTGTAGATTTGGGGGTATGAGCACTTCTAGAGAATGAAGGTTATAATAGTACTACTTACACAGTTTTTTTATTCTTTTTATTGTTTTTTGTGAGTGTTTAATTCTTATGACAAGACAATACATTCTGAAATAAGCCATATCTGCACACGTTTTATTACATGCTGGTGCTTTGTCATGACACTCCAGCATCACATTACATTACAAATTGTAATATAATGTAAATTATGGTCTCTTTGTGAATTCTTTTGATATGGTACATAACTAAATCTGCAATAAAAAATGTCCTTTTACCTAAGATGACCACTCCTGCTACATGTTGTTTGTCCTCGCAGTGGAATATCGCAGCATTGTGTGCATTTCTCAGAGGTTTAACTGGCTTTGACAAAATGTCAGTGTCTGATTCCCTCAGGAAGGAGAGAATCAGTTGGGCTTTAAAACTGCTATTGTTGACTGCTCTGCTTCCATTTCTTAATAATGATATAAAAAGAAAGCATATGTCCCAAAAAAGATTAATGTAAACTTCAGATTTGAGTTTGATGATGGGCTTGGTAGATTCATCTGAAAAAAGGCAAATGTGATCATCCAAATTAGATATGTCAGTCATGTAATTGAGCGGCTCCGGGTGGTGTTTCAAGTTCTTCTCTGCACTTTGGCTTCATGTATGACATTTTTCTTTATGAAGTTGAAAGCCTCTCTCTTACAGTAAACAGTACAGTGCAGCTTTTGATTTAGGGGGCTCACTGAAGCTGCACTGCGGTTTTCTTTCTCTCCTCTCGAGACGCCTGAATTTAAAGTTTTGAGGGCTTCATTGCTATTCACATCAAAAGCAACTATTCTTCCATTATTACCTTGATCTGTCCTCCCTGGGGGGAATGTGTAACGACAAAGCTGTGAAATATACTCAGGGCACATGGAGAATAAAATGGAGCTCTGAAATGTCAGAATCTGTTAGGAAGAACAGCTATGCCCCTTTGGTTGCACCCAAGCTGCTCCTGAAAATAAACCTGCTGCACTCCCTTGTTTGAAAAGAGAATTTTTTAGTGCAGAGAAAATAGTTTCATAACTCTGGATGGTCACTCACCCACTGGTGACATCTCAGGAACACTGGCTGTGTATGGTCCCTCTAGGAACTTTGGCTCGTTGTCATTGATATCTTGAACCTTGATAACAAATTCAGATTCAGGCTCCAGGGGGATATTGGTGTTGATGTCCACAGCCTGGGCGCGTAGGGTATAGTAAGGCTTCTCCTCTCTGTCAAGGCTCCTTAAGGCATGGATGTCCCCTGTTGTTTGGTCAATTGTGAAAATGGAGCCTGCCCCATCCCCCGAGAGGGTGTACTTCACCAAACTGTCCCCCTTATCGAGGTCAGTGTGGAGCTGAATGAAAAAAAGAGGAAAGAAATGACAGGTTGAGTGCAAACATTGGCACAGATAATGATTCACTGAAAACATTGGGGAATAGCTGTCATGGATGACTATTTTACAAAGATAGTCAAGGAAACTGACTGTATATCAAACGGCAAATTCATTTCTCTGAAAATATCTGCAAAACAGTAAGTCAGGGAAAAATGATTCTGTTTTCAGAACATTTCATAGATAAATGAGTCTAAATCTTTCATAAATAATGCATTTGTTCAGTGCAATTACGCTACAGTGACAACCCTTCAGCATCGTTGACCCATTGCTATTCAAGCATAACTCGAAAAAAAATCTCTCGTTTGAGATGGTGGATGGGACTTTAACTCAAAGAGGCAAGGATCAGACTGTAAAGACATGAGGTAAATACCCGTTTATCACAAGAGGAGTTTTTAATACCCTCTCCTGACCGTGAAAGCCTTACAGCTGGAGGACCCTGAGCACAAAATAGCGCAGCTCCTGCCAGAGAACATCTCTGTTAATACAAATCTATGACCAGCTCTCTTTGTACAAGACAAACAATTTCTGGGCTGAGGGTAGAAACACTGTTGACATAGTTATGTTTATTTTGTTGCAGAAAGCAGCTACACTATTCAAAACCTTTGAAATATTTACAAGCTGTAATGCAATGTGATCATGAACATAGCAGGCTATAGATTTCTTTTAGCCCTCTTGTCAATGATGTGCTATTTCCATCAGTGCTAATGAATAGAAAGAAATATACCAAGCACTGGAGCAGAGCTAGAACTCAGCTGACTTTGGGCAATATGTTTTATGTTTATCAAGCTTGTACTGCGTAGGAACAGAAACGGGCAAAGCCTATGATTGGAGAAGGATGCCGTTTTGGCGGGTTTTTTATTGTTTTAAAGGCTACATGCCCCTCCGTTTGCTTAGTCTTACTCAGTAAGAGTAGTAGTTGGGGATTTTGTGGCTGTACCTTGAAGTTATGACTAAATTGCTGACACAACTTGAAAAGACCAGTGGATAATCATGCAATTACGGACGACATTAGTGTTTAAAATGTGTTTACTTAGAAACTGATTTGTCACGAGAAAATGTAAGCATTTATCATCCGTCCAGGCATTTTCAACTGCTTTGTCCTCCTCGGGGACACAGTGGTCTGCTGTGGCCTATCCCCAGTTCTCTTTGGGCACAACCTCGGTAGGTTGCCATTTAATAGTTAACGTTTTTTAAATATATAGTTTAGAAATTACTTTACTTTTCATTTCTACAGATGTTAATGTTAGAATGGACTCACAATGACTCAGCAGTAACTGATATGGTGGTAGCAGCGGTGGGGGCAAAAAAGGAATATGAGGTGCAGCTGTTGATTCTCTGCAGGGTTCAGTTCAAACACACTGAGAGCAGTTGGTGATTCAGACCAAATTCCCATGTTCATAAAAGCGTAGCATGTCATTATAATGCCATCACCCACAGAGTCTTGCTCATTGCTATTCAAATGAATGAGGATTATTTTTAGTACATCAGAAGTGTTGGATAATAACTAGACCACAAAATATTTCTGCTGTGGATTATTTATTGTCTGTATAAAGAAAGTGAGTTGTGTATTTTTGCTGCGCAAACCAGATATTTTTGACAACTGATATTTTTGAGTTAGTTTAAATTGCAAATGTTTCTCTTTTTGTTGTTAAGTTATTCACGTTTATCCATATAAAATATATAGATGACCCAAGAAAACTTGGCTATATATATATATATATATATATATATATATATATATATATATATATATATATATATATATATATATATATATATATATATAACATTTGTGTATATATACATTTTTGAAGTATTGTGCTGTAAAATAAGATTAAAAGATGCACCTGGCTGCCCACATAACAAAAACCCCAAATATACAGAATAGCTACATTTCTTGGTTTCACAATGAAGACTTTAATTACTATAAAACATCAAATTTGGCATCTAGGTTCCGAACAGTAACTATTTATTAGGTGTCTACAGGTGTGTACTGGGTGGTGGTGGAGGGATTTTAGGCTGGCAAGAGACATCAGAAGGCATCTGAAAGACAAGTCATTCTTGTTTCTTATACTGATGTATGAACTAGATCAAGTCATTGGACTGAACCATGCAGAGGGGAGACACGTTCACACTTCTCAAGATCACCTGCCTGAACTGTCAAGGTCTGTCTCATTTTAGTATGAGGACATGCAGCATTTGATGTGCGCCTTTTGGTTCAATTTTGGTGCACAGAAGTGCAAAAATCAAGCATCAAAATGTGGGAAGCAGCAATTCATTGCCACTGACTGAACCTTGTCAAGATTTGTATTAGTGGCACAGTTGGATAACAAATGGCACGTCGAAATAAGGCATCCGATAAGCTGAAACCAGTCAACCCTCACAGGGAGAAAGTGAGGACAAAGTGGCCATATGTTGAAAAACAAGGAAGCTTGACTGGTAAACTAGCTGAAAGTGGTTGGAAAAAAAGATATAAAAAGAAAAAATACTTGGTGAGTCAACAGTAGCCTGAGGCGACATAAAACTGCTTCCTAGTCATGCTTGAGCTGTTTCCTTTACTCCAGAAGGTCTCCTAATTTTCATGATAATTAATTACAGGCTTATGTTTTTTCATGTGTCCCAAATTGAAATAATAAAAATGCTTTAGGCCATTTTATATTTCATTACATGTCTATTCTGCAGCCCTGTAACCGAACAGCCAATTTAGCATTTTTAGTGTGAAAACATTTATCTCAGTTTGACCAAGAATCAAAGTGACAATCAAGCATCTCAAGCACTGACAGAGTTGCAGGTGAACATGAAAAAAAAATCACATTCAGGTGTTGTACTTTTCATATAACTAAATATAGCAGCAACTGCTGTGCTTTTCAAAGTACAAATGTAAAGAAAAGTACAGTAAAGATGTAAATAAAACATAAACATCTAAATAACACTGCAATTTATGCAACATTATTACATTTCTAAAGTCCTAAAACTTTGCAGACAATGACATAAACCACAAAGTTTTCAATTATGTCATTATGTACTTTTGAAATAATATTCTCTGCAGTGAACTGAATGGAGGTAAATAAATGGTAAAACAAGCATACGAAATTAAAATAAGTTTGTAGTAAGTAAGTATGTACAGATCTACCAAATAGCAAAAGCCTGCTTAAATTCATAGAAAAAATATATAAATAGCAGAGATTAAATGAATAGCTAGAAATTTGGGAACACAGCATTTTAGACTATAAAGATGCAAATGGAGAGAAACAAAAGACACATCCGGATTATGGTTGGCACAGAAGACCTGTGATATGAGGACTGCAAGAGCTTGTAAATGTGCCTGTAACTATCATGGAAGTCGTCATGATACAGGTAACAAAATCAAGATGCATTGTGGAATATGTAGTTAGGATATTTTATCTTCCCACGTTAATTACTGGCAGGAGAACATGAGGTGAAGGATTTGGCCCGTGGCCCGTGCGTTTTCACGCACTCAAACGTCTCTTCCGCCGTTGAATCTTCTCCTATCAAGCTGATGTAAACTTAATACTGTGGCGTTGAATTGAACAAATGTCAGCAGATAATTACGGATGAATACACTTAAAGACAAAGAGGTCGTTTGAAGACTGGCGTTTGGAGGTGGAGCTCGGAGGACAATGAGGATATTGCAAGCGTCCTCTTTGGACAACCGTGAGCTTTGCAGTTGATGAAGACACAAGGCACTGAAAAAGGTAGGGCCAGGTCTAAAATCATCTTTTCCCCTGGCTTTACTTTTCTATCCCTTACTCATACTTGATGAATGCCTGCGCTGCGGGATTCCTCATTTTTCCCTGTGTGAATGGCTACTGGCTCAGCGAAAAGGAATTTAATATTCACTTGATACAATTAATTCAATATTTTTTTTAAAAGAGTTTGAAAATTAAGTTATTATCTAATTAGGCTTTTTTAAAAAAAAGTTGCTTAGGTTTTAAGAGAGATTTGTGATTATTCTATATTCATTATATTGTTTTTCATAAATGGTGAGCATTGGATAATCTCAAATATTATTCAAAATAAAGTATTTTCGGTAGCCTACTCTGTTGTTTTATCCGGCTGTGCACATCTTCCCTACTGCTTTTGCATGTGTGCATGGATACTTGCTTGGCTTGGAAATGTGTAAAAGTACTGGGAGAATGCCTGAATATTGCTGTATTTGCCCATATGGGCGTCCTGCCCTGTTTGTATCATAGGTTTGGCCCAGCTGTTGTTAACTGGTTGGAAAGATATAGTTATATCTAAAGTTATAAAGTTAATCCGCTATGGTTTCGGTCTTACGGTTGATGGGTTAGGTCATTGTTAAAAATTAGGGAAATCCTTTTACTGCTGTTTCTGTAATATGTGAGTCAGGTCCGGTAATTTATTAATAAACTGGAAGCCACAGGGTTTAAACTTTAAGACTTTAAAAACTTAGCTGTAGATGTGATTTATTGATTGTTCTGACTTTTAAATTTTAGGTATAGTGCAGGGATTTGACTTAAGAGATAAATATTTTATGTTAACAGGTAGATGATTTGCTCAGTTATTTATCATTTTCTGTACGATTAAAAAGTGCTTCTCGAATATTTTTTTTTAGAAATTGTCTCTTTTTTAGATTGTTTGATTTTCTTATCTAACGTAGTTGTGCTTTCTCCTTTTGTCTTTGCTGTCTGAGTTGAAGCTTTTGTGCCACAGTGTCTGTCTGCGTGTGTTTACATGCTTTTACATGTATGCTTGCATCGTTCCCTGCTTTAATATGCCTCACACAGCTTATTGTGTTTTATTTTCATAACAACGGGGGTCTCACAGGAAGAATATCTGTTTCCCAACTGTTGTTCATTTATCATCCATCTCGTTTTCTGTTTCAATCCCATAATCTTCTGCAACATCAGATTATCTCATGAGTTTTGTGCTCTCGTTGGACGGATATAAAGGCAATACCAGTGAAAAGCCTTTTATTTCTTAAACGTTTTAGAAAGTCCTGTCAGTTCTTTTACTCACAACCTGCCAGAGACGTGATTAGTGGCAGAATATTACAACTGTGTTGCCGTAATGGCATCCAGATTTATTTATTTAGTAATTAAATTAGAACAGTGCTTGGCAGATATAAACCATACACACAAGCACGTCTGTATTGTCTTGTTCAGTGTAAATAATCTGCACCAAAGTATGATGGCATAATTTATAATTGTGATTTCATCACTAAATGCTTATCTTATTGTATCATACACTCATAGTGTATTAAATGAAAAAAATGGAAAGGCCTGTACTATCTGTTATTTATGGAGCTTCATTTTTTTTGACTAATGTCAAAAGTATCTGCAGCATCTGTTGCATAGCTGATGTTATGGATTGCATAAGATTTTCTTTGTGTTAAAGGCTCCCGACACTGCAACTGTCATTTGAAGCCCAAATTATGGAGTTTCCCTTTTCCAACCTAAAAGAAAAGCCTGATGTTTTTGAGCAGGAAAGACAACGCATTCATAGAAAAAGAAGGTAGTGGTTAAGCGTAATACTGTTAATCTTAAAAAGTGAAACGTCAGCTTCAGCCCTGTGAATTTATTTGTATGACGGTCCATGGACACAACAGTTTTGTGCAGTTGTCTGATTGATATTGTTTGAGATAATCATGATCCTTTTTGATCAGTCATTAGTGTTTGCAGAGCCTTTTAAAATAGCAACTGCAATTAGCAGGAACGTTATACTGGTTTAAGTGTGTTTGAAGGTTTGTCAGTGTTTTCATCTCATTGAGTCTCCTTCCTACGCGGTTTAATGGCACTTGAATGGAGGTTTGGCACCAGCTGCTTTTCGATAGCCTCTTAACTCACAACAGTGGTAAAGATTTAGTTGCACAGCTTAAAAACCACAGTACTGCTGTGGGATTACATTTTGGTTATAAGCCAAATGTAAAAGAAGTATCTAATTTAAATAAGGCAAGTTGATGAATTTGCAGAAAAAACCGCAGAGTATTCCCCATCAACGTGATTGTATCACAGTCACAACATTACTTTTCATTGTAACTGTTCCTGTAAACATCCTGTGATTAATAGTTGAGGTCTCCAAAGGTTGGGCTTGTATTGGTTTTAGGCAACAGTTGTCTCTTTTTCTTTTTTTTGTGTTATTCATCAGGCTGTTCCTTGATCGCTCCTTTTTTTTTAAAACTCCAGATTAAATTGAGGCAATAAGACACAACTGAGAGCAAAGTGACTTCCCACGTCAGCAACGGCAAAAGTAGAAACGTGGTACAGGGAAGCGGAGCCACGTTTCCACGAGCAACAATAGTTAGGCCTACTTGCATGCGTTAAGGAAAGTTGGCCACTTAATCATATTTCATACTTTTATTCACCAAGAGTTATCTCCATGTTGACCCTAATTGTGCCATACTGTAAACGACTCCTTCCCATTGACTCCAGATGTGCTTTTTTCTGACAGAAGATGGTAGCGGTGAGTTGATTTCCCAAAGCACTTGAGGTTTATCCATCTTCCAACGGGATTTAGGGGTTGTGTACCACACAATCGAACACGTCACGCAACTAGTCTCCAAAGCTCCTTTTGGCATAACCGTGCCAAAGGCTTTCATGTATAACACACATAGAGCCAATTACTCATCCATTTGCCCCCCCAGCCAGCGTTCAAGCTCGGCCTGAATGGTCCATCCACGTGGTTCCCTCAACATTATTGACAAGTGAGTAAAACAGCTCTTTTTCATGTGAAAGTATAAAAATAGGCCGGGTGCTACAGTGATTTATATCACTTTTAACAGTACTAAAATATTACAAAGCTTGTGGGACCTTCGTCATTTGTCAGCACAGTGTTTTAAGTGCTTTTGTCAACACAGCAGATCTGAGTTTTACATCACATGGAAATGGTTGCTTTTATTTGATCTGTCTTATTTTTATATGTGTGGGTGTCTAGATAGATGGATAGATAGATAGATAGATAGATAGATAGATAGATAGATAGATAGATAGATGCTTATAGGAGATGAACTTGAACTGTGGCACAATTTAAATAAACAGTATGGATCATATGTTCAAGTAAGTGTTAGGATTCAGGTATTTCCTGCCCTGCGTGTGCATGAGCGAAGTGGAGCGAGAGCGTGAGAGATTCAGAATGAGAAACCAAATGCAGCCTCTGGAACAGGCAGCAACTATGATTGAACAAAGTGAACATATCCAGCAGGGCAGCATGCAGTAACTGAATGGTATTTCTTAACACATGAGTAATTTCAGTGTTAAAGCTTATCAGTGCACATTTATTTCAAATTAATATTTATACCTTAAAAAAAAACCCACCAATACAAATAATTGGTGTTTGAATGAGTGTACATGGCTGCACTGCTGAATAAATTATCACTTATAATTAAAAGGGAGTTTAGATGCAATAATCCTTGAGTTGCAAGAGAAGAAAACCAGGCTCTTTAGCATATTGGCATTGAAAAAAAAAAGCTAATTTTTTCACAATTCCAGGTAATTCAATACAGGTACCCAGGAGAACCTCATCGATTCAGAACTGCACAATTAGAAATGGGGAAAAAAGAAATGCAAATGCCTAACCAAATGAAAAGGCACATTGCCTCTTTAATTATAAAAGTTGACTGTTATTAATTAAAATTTCATTATGCCAACAATGGTAATTGGTTATATAAAAAAGGATTCATTAATAAGAGAGAGACAATGGCTTTGTTGAAATCTTTAAAACAGCCTGCAGACCAGATGCAAAATATGCCTTAGACCTGCCTTAACAATGCTGCAGAAGTTATTTCACTAAAGAGAATACAAAAAACTGTTTTTAGTGTAATATTAGCTCCACTTTATATCACATGAATCATCATAACAATAAACGTGTTCAGAATTCAGACGCTGATGTCACTAATGATATGAAACAAATCAGCTTGTGCAGAATAACAGAGTCAGTTTGCTGACAGAATGATGAGGTTGACCTTCACTTTCATTTTCCTTGATAAGCATAATTAGTAGATGCTCTGGTCAGGGTGCCTGTGATGTGGCACCTATAAAAAGGAGTGGTCTGTGTGTGGAAATAAATGAGATCCCAGTCAATAACAGCCTCAAACGGCACTCAAAGTCGTTTAGTTTGATTTATATGCTTTGTTTATCTCGCTTTACAAGTCGCGACTATGAGGGCTCATGTTTGTGCTTTATATGTGTATATATGTATACAGTTTAGCTGATGTTTGTCAAACAGATTTTTCATGAACCAGCAGAGCTTATCGGCAGCCTACATTCTTTAAGATGCATTGACAAAGACAAAAATATCAGTGCATTTTTGCATTGACAAAAATGCACACATGCATTTCTACAACTTCCGTCTGTAGAAGTTGAGATGATGCAGTGATTAAACGGACGCGTCAGTAGTGCCGCCAGTATTGGCAAGCCCATTATTATTATCAATGTAATAAAAAAAGTCCTTGCACCGACTAAAGCTACTCCCCTCCTGGTAGGAGCTTGAGAATTATTGCTCAGTGTGGAAGAGACACAGACTTATGATGCTGTTTGTGTTTAAATGAGAGTCCCTGACTCTTAGTGATGCTACAGTCAGGATTTGCAGCACATGGTTCCTCACTGGCTGTGCAGTAAACACGCATATTGATTAATTTGAGAGATTTCAGCATTGAACGTAACTAACCTCTGTAGAAAAGGCTGTAATTGGATTTTTGCAGCCAGGATTACGTGGAACTCCTCAAGAATGCATATCAAAGCTGCAACTCTTTTCTGATGGCCAGCCAACATTGTTGTGTGAAGGGTCCAGCAATCCTGCTCTGGCACGTACATTTACAAATCCATAAACCCACATGCAGTTAGAGCAAACTTCTTCTCCCTGCTTTTAAAATTCAAATGCTGTTGTCTATGTGGATGATGTAATTTATGCTTAGCAATTTTTGTTTGTTTGATACAACATTTTCAGTAACTTTTGCCATGGAAAAAAGAAAGATCCTGCTGTTTATTGTTGCCGAGTGCAAATGATTCAGCTTCCATCAGGGGTTTGTTTGCATCTCTGTCATACTGTTGTTTTGAATTGATTTCAATGCTTCTCCTCATTACAAGGTCTGAAACCAAGATCCGGTCCAAATATGAGTCCTCACAGCTCAGGTGTATGATGACATGGTGCCAGTCTGTTAATGTGCTGCAGGTGGCTTCATGTTCATGTATCGTTACAACAGTGCCATATATTGCCACATCATGACTGCTGGTTGCATAGCAAGTTTCTGTGGGTAGTTCTGCTGGTGAGCAGCTGATGGAAAGAAAACACTATGTCAAATTCTGCGCGCTTATTAAAGCTGATCGATATTGGCTTGTGAGTCATGTCTTAGCTGCTGACAGCTCAGAGTTCCCGATCTGGATTGTGTCATTCCACAGTCAGGTAATAAGGATGGGGGGGGGGGGGGGGGCAAATATTCAACCTCAGCGTGTGTGTGTGTGTGTGTGTGTGTTTAAGTGTGAAAATGATATGCAGAGCTTTGCATGTGGGACAATACAAGTCAATGAGTCGTATTCTCGTGTGATGATGTTTCAGAAGCGATTCATCAAAACCCAGACGGATACTTGCACTCTTCATAAATGGCTCAAGTTTATTACTCTGGTAGTGGATATTAATGTCACCCAGGTCATTTTTCTGAGCAACTAATAAAATGTTTTTTTTTTTTTTTTTTTTAAACCTAGGTGATTATTTTGCATCGCAAATACATTGGTAAAATACTGGTAATGCTTTTTTTTTTTTTTTTAACATTAAAGGACATGCTTGTTTTTAAACTCTATCTCCAACACTTAATAAAACCCCAAAACATGTTCTGTGTTTTTCCATCCATCCATTATCTATACCCGCTTTTTCCGTTTCCGGGTCACGGGGGTCTGTCGGAGCCTATCCCGACGCATATCAGGCGAAAGGCAGGGGTACACCCTGGACAGGTCGCCAGTCTATCCAGGGCCACATACAAACAACCAATCACACTCACATTCACACCTATGGACAAATTAGAAAGATCAATTAACCTACACTGCATGTTTTTGGACTGTGGGAGGAAGCCGGAGTACCCGGAGGAAACCCACGCAAGCACAGGGAGAACATGCAAACTCCACACAGAAAGACCCACCGGGCCGGGAATCGAACCAGGAACCTTCTTGCTGTGAGGCAACAGTGCTAACCACAAAGCCACCGTGCTGCCAGTTCTGTGTTTTTGTAAACTTTAAATTTAACAACGTTTCGTGGACCTATGAATATAAATATAATATTCTAATCTTGGATGACCCACATATGGCCATTGATAGATAATACGAAAGTGCTCCAGATTTTCATGCAAGTGGAAATATCTGACTTTTCATTCACTTTCTGTCTCCATTAAACAATAATAGAACTGTAACATTTATGGGTGATATGAGAGCCTGGCTTTACATTATCACCTGGTATGAACATTATCACCTGGTAGCAGCTCCGTACAGGAGCTGGATGGGGAGCGGCTGGGGTCTGGAAACTGCTCAGGTCTTTGCTGACATTTGCTGCTGCTGCTTGCTTTTCAACTAATGAATGTGGCGGCTTCTTTTAGTGGAAAAATGCTGTTTCTGGATCAAAGCATCGTCTCAAATAAAACCCAAAAAACGTGCAAAATGCAGAACTGTGTCGTCTGTATATTTAAGGACACTAGTTTGATTTTAAAAGGAAAACCAAAACTGCTGTTAGTAAGATCTGAACAGATTTGTGCTGTAGTACTTAAACATAACATTAAATGTTTGTATCCTTGCAGCATGAGAAAAAATGTATCAAGCACTGTCTAAAACTGACTTTCACTTGTACAACATGTGCATTTAACGTAAACGGTCAAAAACTAACATGGCTGATTTGCTTTGTGCTTAGTTCCCGTCTCTTATCTTTTGTTTGCTTCAGAACTTTGGCCATGCTCAGTACGGTGACGAAGTATTTTTGTCTCACGTGTTTTGGTTGAGGTTCCTTCTCTGGTTTTTTTCTTTTCTCTTCATAGGTTGTACAACCTTCTGTTTTCAGATGTTCTGTACTAATTGGGAACAATTTGTGACACTGAAGGCGTGCTTAACGGTGAGCTTCTTGATATTTCTCATTACTACATGCTGAAACATTTTCTGACTTTCCAAAACAATCTAGTCTCTCAAGGACACATGGTGCATTCACTCACAGCAAAAGACAAAACAAAACCAAACAATTGCAATATCCAGGTGTCAGTATTGACCAATATCAGTTCTGGTTGGAACTCATCCAACTCCAGTTGGTGCATCTCTAGTTCTTCCAGTGTAACATATTTTTTAGAGACTCTTTCTGTGACTGATGCTGCTGCATATCTAAATTAGGTCTCCAGAGCTAAATGTTGGATGAAACTGTCTGATTTTGCTCATTTTATTTATATATGTATATATCTTAGGCAGATGCAATCCTGCTTTTGCAGTCCACATTTCAGCACTGATGCCCCGGTTTTGCATATTCTCTAATATGATCCGATGTCACTGACTTGCGGACGAGACTGAAGTCATTAGGCATGTCTTTTACATTACTTTCCTGACTGTAAAATGAGTTTAACACATTATCACATGTAAAAAATGTGCTGATCTGCTATAGGTGCAAGAAGAAGGATGTGAGCCCTGCATTGTTAACTGATTTTTCTGCATTCATTTACCATAAAATGCAATCTTCATTTAAATGGCAACACAGCCTCTCTGCATTCGCAGTAGAGGTGTAGAAGAGTGATTAACAAAGACATGAGAACTAGTAATTGATTATCAGCTCAAGCACACAGTTTTTCTCTAGTAATGTGATTGAGTTGAAGATCAGGTCGCATTTTATGGCAAATTAATACAGGAAACCAGTTATTCCAAGGTTTTCACACTTTTTTTACTTGCTGCATATATAGCTGATGTGTGATGTCCAAAATTAATAATGGATCACTGCATCCTTACTTGCAAAGTCTAAAAAGAAATTATGAGATTGTTACAATAAGTTAAAAGGTGATTGTTATCAGATGGAGACTTTAAAGAGTAACTATTTTTTAAGATAAAATACATAAGCAGCAAAAAGATTAGATAAAACAATTGCCGTGCAGTTTTCTATCCAGGATTAACAATACTGCACATCTGAATAAGTCCAGTGGCGGGATACGTTCACCGTGGCAGGAAGCGATATTAAGTTGATCATAAGTTTCAGGCGATCCAGTAGGAAAGTCCATTACCCAGGAGGATATGAGGACAAAAATATATTTCATATATTTCTTTGGCAGGATGGATAAATGGCATCATTAGCTTTCATTTCATCTGTTCTTTTCAAAATTGCTAGCAGCATTTATCAACATACATTACAATTTTCAATCCTCTCAGCCTCCTAACATGTCCTAATGTGCTGCGGGATCACTGACATACCTTATTTGTAACATTCGGGAGAGCAATCCGTTCAAATTACTTTGCATATCATGAAAAAAAACATATTAACTATTTTATGCAGTCTCGTTCCACTTTATCTTATGTAACAGTAGCCGAACCTACTGTTGCATCTAGAAATATTGTGTACTAGAATTTGTTCTAATTCAATCACTGTTAAATATACATGTGCCAAATAATCTCCAATATTGTAGTGTCAGAAAATAACATTATGCACTGGACTTTTCTTTTTAAGGATGCCGAAGAAATATCAACAAGATTATTGTTTTGCATATTGCTTGTAATCTACGTGCCATATCCTACTTAGCTGTAGGTCACTGAATAAACATCTGCACAGCTCAGTGCAAAGCAATTAAGTTATGAAGCCTGTGATTTTGGAGTTGAAGTTAATTAGCTGCCGGGTTTCCTTGCAGACAGTCCTACTAAAGTAGTTTACAGCAGCGGCCGTCATCATCGCGCCGCGTAGACCGGTTTGCTGTTTTATGTGAGGCTCCTCAGGTTTTAGCTTTATAGCTAAATTCAGAGCATTTACACCGAACCATATTTAACAATCTGGAACCCACTATTGCAAGTGAGGCTTGTAAATTTCATATGGCCAGTTGATGGAATCTTTCTTTGTTGGGCCTCGTGTATAAGTCTTGTTGAAAAGCTTTTTATGTCCCTCTTATGGGTCCTCATTGAAAGATTAAATTGCAGGCTCTACATGAGTAATAAATCTAAGGTAGGTGTGTGAGGTGGGACCGGAGAGTGGAGCCATCAATAAAAAGAAATCTGGTCATTCCTTCTCAGACAGGAAGCAAAGGAATAAACAAGCTGTATGAGATGCTCTGCTACTCTGGATAGGGAAAGTGGCATATTGACTTATATGTAAATAAGTGACCTTTTGTCTGTGTGTGAGAAACTGGCTACTGGAGCATACCACTGACACTGTATGCTCTGTATTTCAATAAAGGGCGCCAAGACTTTTTGTTTTTCTTTTATAGCTCTAAAGTGTCAGAACTAAAACTGGTTGAATTTCTCTTTGAACATCAATTCATGTGATGGCAAAATTCCTCTGAAGTTCAGGGGAAGAAAGTGGGTCCCTATATGCACGTGCCAGGTCTGTAATTTCTTTATCAAGCTCATGCATATTGGCCCACTTTAGATTCATGTAATGGTAGAAGTAAAATAATTAAAATAAAACATGATTATGCCTGGAACTATGAAGTGGAACCAAGCAGTCACTTTGATTTATATAGTTTCATCAGGGCCAATATTATCTGAGAGCACTGTGTTAATATCATAGAGTGCTATCTTGTTGTTTTTGTTATTAGTATTACTATTTACAGTGTAATAAAAAATATAAGATACTGAAAAATATGTTTTAGTAGTTTGTAAAAGGGGGAAAGAAATCTGGATGTAAACTTAGAAAACTCTGTGTTCACTAAATGTAATGGATATCTCAACACGCAAATATTTTGCTCTGCTTTGGAAGTTGAAGATATCTTGTTGTACACGTGCACAGGAGCATTGCAACAACGCTCTCTCTCGTGTATCGGATGCTTTGGACTTCCCCGTTCATCATATAAATGAACAATCTTCCTGCTCGGTACGCAACAAAGCTGAACAATACGTTTATGAAGTCTGAAAGTACAAGATCGGCCAATTGCACGAGGCAATAATCCGCCTACCGTCATTTGACTTATACTACCAGATCTTTTGACCGCTTATGGCTCACCCCACGTATGATGTCATTGGTCAGCACTAGGCTAGCCACAATTTAATTGGCCAACATCTGTGTTGACCTTTCCAATTAAACCGACCCACAGTGCAGTTCTGCAACGTTTGACGTCACCGCATTTGACAGCAGCGATATCGATGCCTCCGATGCTGCGTGTGAGTCTGGGGTTAGAGTCAGGTGAGGGTGGACCGCTCATCTAAAGCTGGTTGAAGTCCAGCAGGGTAGGGGACATTTTTTGCCAGCTATTTTTTGATTTATTAACACTGCTCTCACTCTAACATACCCCAGAACAACAGAAGCATCAGCATTGTGCTGCACGTGTTCTTTATCCTTTTCTTTGCCCTGCACACTCGTACCTTTTACATTAGATGCTTGTCTCCACTCTAAAGCTAAAACATTGATTGTGGATCTACATTAATTGAAAAGCACCAACCATACAATGTTCGAACAAGGGAGTCTGTGGTACACCGCAGGTGCAACTTGCAAGCTACACTATCCTCAGCAAAGTCTGTGAAGCTTCATGGTGCATTGAAGTGTGCCTTGTAAATGCTGAAATCTAAAATCAAATGGCCACAAAGGCCATTACACACAATCTGTCATTACTGTCCTTGTTCTTTTACTGCAGCAGATTTTAATTATTACATAGTAACGTTTTGTTGAAAAAAAATAAATTCAGGCTTACTGCTTCAACTAGGATGGCCTTTAGGTATAATGCAGACAGCAAACTACAGAAAAAAACCCATCATTTCTGTTAGATGAACAGCATCCTCCACTGTTCAGTCCCCCATCAAAGAGACTCTAAAGGGTAGAGCATGCAAATAAGCTCTTCACTGTCTCATGGCTTTTTTTGCTTTAAGCAATCTCTCTGTACCCTGCTGCCTGCCTATAAGTACATCCACAAATTATTTTAAATCTTAGTCACATATATATAAAATGCTGTCCTAGAATGGTGATGCACTGTGTTATATAAACCATAGCAGCATTTAGCATGCAGTTGGGGATTTCCATCTGTTAAGCTGGCAAACCTTAGAGATGTGGGTTTTGAATACGTCTCCTGATTATAAGCAATGATTACATTTTCCATTTGTTGATATGTCGACTTAAGCTCTTTGAAGTGGCTTCTAAATTGTCACAAATTATACATAAACACTGTATGACCATTGTATCCTAGTGGAGTGTTGGAAATTTAACAGATCTGCAAAATAGGTTCTCATCCCATTGTTGAGTTTGATGGAAAAAGAGGAAGCAAATCTGCTTGGGATACGGCAGATTAAAAAAAGAAAAATTAAATTTGTTTTTTGCAAATGATCACTGAACAGAAGAGGAAAGTCATCAGTGTTATCTCTCTGAGTGTACGTTAAGTGTCTGCTCTGCACTGCTGAAATCCTGGTTTTATAACTACTGAGTTTTGTGGCAGAAATCACAAGTCTGATAAGCGAAATATACTGCTGTCTTTTTTTTTTTTTTTTTCTTTTTTTTTTTTTTTGGAGATGTAAAATGATAACCCAGGCAGAAGCTTAAAAGCAGATCTCATGTGGTCAAGTCGTGCTTCTGCTCTCAACTACTTGCAGTCCGAAGTTAGTGCAGAGAATTGCGTGCAGCAGTAAAGTAAAACCCCACAGCTGTACTGGCAGTGAGGCAGTCGGTTGTTGTTTTTTCTGTAAAGCCAAAAGCATCACAAAAAGCAATGAGCTGCTAATTAAACACAATGAATGAACTATTAGTGGTGTACCCCTGAAAATAAACTTGTCCATGCGTCAGTATTTGAAACAATAAACATCCTGTTTGTGCCTTCTCGTTCCCTCACTTCCTTCCTCCTGCCTGTGACCTAGAAATTGATCTAAGAAAAACATTTTCAAGGAGGACTCGATGATTAAAAGGTACCTGGGCTGGAACAGTGGAGAGAGAGGAGGCTTGCTGATGGAGCCCTGAGAAAGGATGCATCCGTGGATCTTTTGTGAAGTCTCTGGCATATGTGAGGTGTGAAGGGGTGTTGAGCATTAAAACCACATATATTAAATTGAATTAAAAGGAAATAAGATGCCTCAACCACATTTCCTACCCATATGATAATACATTTCGGAGGTAGGTTGTAAGAAAACATTGTTATGGTTATGCAGCTGTGTCACCTCACCTGTGTCTGTCCTCACCCCCTGTGCTTGACCCTCTGAAGGGAAAGAATGATGCATGGAGAGGATTTCAGGAGAGGACTCCAGGACGTACACATTGGGAAATGGGATGAGTGCAGTTTGTTGACTCTGCAAATCTGAGAGCTTGAAGCTTAAGAGCATAGTTCGAGTAAAAATTTTAAAGCAACATCTGGACTCCAACCAAAATAATCCCTCTCAGTTGTGTCTTAAGACTAATAGAAGTGTATAAGGGTGGAAATTTCATTTCACTGTTGAAAGGGAGAGTAAACAGAAACATTTTTCAAGAGAAAATGTTGATGGGGACATTGTTCCCAGCAGTAGGGTTATTCATTTAATGCGCCTTTTGTCTTGTGCTGTAATTTAAAATCTCGAGTGTTTTCCCTGACTCAGATTCTTCCATCTCTCACCAAATCTGAACAAGTGCCTCAATAAGAATAAATATATAAGCTGCTTGCCACACTCAAATCAGCCTAACATGCTGTTCAGCAGAACAGCAGGCTCTCCTGCCTTTTATATTTTTACAGTTTTAAATGTGAGAGGGCTTCATATTTCATAACTGCATTTCATAACCTCCAACCCCCATCCTCCTGTGATTTCTGCCTATAGAAGTGTGTATCGTGCTATTTCTCTACAGATGCAGCCCTCTGGTTAGGCTTAACTCCCACTTATCTCCCACCTTCTCCAGTAGTTGTGCTGCATTCATTGGCAACTGGGAAGGCTTATAGTCTTACTCTATTCTTATACAGCAAACTGATGTGAAGAACCAGCAGTAAGACAAGGCCTCACACTGTGTCCTCAACACTGCTATAGACTTGGATAAATATATAGTATCTGAACACACCCCAAAGACGGCACTGGACTGCATCTCGGACACATGGTACGCCCCTGCATTAGAAGCCATAACTTTGCAGTGCAGACGGAAGTTGTCTATATATTATTCACTAAGGTTAAAACCTAACCAGAGTAAAGTTTTCGGATACGTTTAACCTTTTATGAATTGAAAATTAAGAGGTAATCTTGCATTTTTATATAGGTCTCATTTGCTATTCTAGGCAGCCAATCATACTTTCTCTGTCAGGAACTGACCAAGATCAATCCAACATCTAGAACAACCTGGACAAAAGAAACAAAATTGTCAGCTTGTTCTGACAGAGTGGATGTTGCAGTGCGCATGAAGAGAAAAGAGAACGAACATTCACCGGTCTTGCTTAACAGCAAAAGTCTGATCAGGAGTGCCATCATTTTTCTGGCGGTTTTGCTGTCTTTTGCCTTCTTACTTTTTTTGTGATCAACCCAACAGTTTCCCGCAGTCAGGCCCACTTGTTTTTGTTTTCTTTACTTTGAAAACTCTCCACGTTCTCTATTCATGTTTGCATCTGACATCCTGCCATCTCGATGTGCTGCGTGTAAATTGACGTGGCCGCAGCCGCGGTCAAGCAGCAGAAAGGATTCCTAGCATATCCGTAATGGAAGAGAGCAGACAGTCGCTTCGGGGATGCCTCTAAAATGTGCTGCGGTGCTTTTCCTGGGACCGCGCTGAATGATGAGAATAACTGCGATTCACAGAAGCTGGCATGGCACAGTGTCTCCGTGCGCAGTAGGTGAAGGAAAACGCTGAACATAAAACAAATGAGTGAGTAAAACGATGTTCCGATATAAGAGTAAAAGTGGGACTCTGTAGAAATGCCTTCAAAATGTGTTAAGTGACAGAATATTTGTTATGAATATCTGTATGCGCATCAAATCATAATGGTTTGTTTTCGTGTTTCTGTGTTTGTCAGAGGTGATTAAACCTGCAAATTTGACAACACAGCTTTTCACTTAGCCTCACAAATGTCAGCAAATAAATATGTGAGGTTACTTTTGTTTAAACAGTTTTGAAAGATACTTGTTGAGACTGCTTGATCTTGGACAGTACAGGTCGGAGTGGTGGACTCATCTTTCACGGTAGAACCTGGAGCTGCCTGCAGCATCGGTTTCACATCCTGGACACGATTTGCTCTCCAGAATAAAAGCCTTTGAGTTTGCAAATGACTTCATTTCCTCCAGTCTTCTTTTTTTTTTTTTTTTTTTTTTTTTTTTGACATGTTAGTGTTCTATAATTTGTACAGACGGGTTAGTGTGGTATGTATAAAACAAATGTGAATATATAATATATTAGGGTACTTATTCTTCCAGGCAGCTTCAACCTCTCTGTTCTTAAATAAGCATGCATACATTAGATGGTATAAAAGCCTAGGCATGCATTCATTTTTAATTGTATAATCATACCACTCCACAAGGATCAGCAGAAATGCAGATATGGCATTATTCTTCCAAACATTGCAGAACTAAAAATAGATCAGAGAATGCACAAAATGTATATGTATTTTTTTTCTTTTTTGCAAATGTGTGTTTCCTGGTACAAGAGTGAGTTTATGCTTAAACATTTTTACATGTATAAAGGCAATTGTGTGTTTAAATATGTCTGAGTGCATGCTTTCAGGTAATACTAAATGAGAAAATATACTTTTATGGTAAAGAGGTGGCCTTTTCCCTCACTCTTCAAGCCTAGCACTTCATTGACTTTTTAAGGTATATTGATATGTTTCCCAACAACATAAAGGATGAGACAATTATTCTTCATATTACAGCTTTCATTTTGTATATCAAGCTTATGGATTATGACCTAGATTCAAAGGATAAGACACTTGCAAATAAGTTGGAAAGGAAAAAGGAAATCAGTGCCCTGCAGTTTTAAGAAATGATAGAGCGATTGGAGAAAGGTGGTGGACAGCAGGCATTTGTCATCCTGTGAAGAGGAAGGAAAAGACTGGCTTGCATGAGTACAAGCACATCTCTGGCCTGACTTTAGGCACAACATTTTGCTTGATATGATTAAAAAAAAACCCACATATGAACCTTGATAATTCTGCACAACAAGTTCAGAAGATTAAAACTCTTCTGAACCTGCTTAAAGTGCTTCAATACTAGTTTCCAGTTGAGGCTTGTTTAGGAGTGCAGAGTGCAGACACACCAGATGTTTGCACCAAATGTATTTGGACGCAGCACATGCTCATCAATCAAGGATGATTAAAAAATAATTAAGAATAACTGCGTAAACACTGGTGGCAGCACTATTTTCCCCCAAACGTATTACTTTGGTACCAGCCAGTGCATAACTGGTACCACCGTCGTTGGTGGGTGCTGGGCTGTTATCACCTGTTCTTGCATCACCATTGTGTTGGGAACACTGACACTGGACAACGAGCAACAAAGCTTGGAGTATGTACCCTGCTTATGTTGTCCCTGGGATCCCTACCTGCTGATCCAGCTGCTGCTTTGCCTGGAAGCTGCAGTGTGGACCTCCCCGTGGTGTGCTTGTGTCTGCTGTCACAGGAACTTTTTTCCCAGCAGCCCTTTATCAGCATCTAGGTTGCGACTAAGTCAGCGCCAGCCAGGTTGACTGAATCAACCATAGATTTCAACGGTTAGAGGTGAGGCTTTTTTCTTTTCATTTATTTATTTTTGAAAGCTTCTCTTTAGTTTCTAAAATCACTTTTTACACCCAAACAAAACAAAACATCTGCAAACCTGATGATGGATGATAATCATGTTTAAACATGCAGTACGATTCACATTTGAAGGACAGATGTAACTGTTTACCTGACCTTACTTTTTTGCAGAGGAGCATCAGTGAGAATCAAAAGAAGACTTGTTCTCATAGAATAAACTGCACAGTGCCTTTTTAAAAAATGTTTTCTTTTAACACCCGCTGCATTTCTTAAAACATGTCTTAAGTCTGAAACTGGGGCGTAACAACAGTAGCTGTTGAGATAACGTAGCCTAGCGTCCTGCTGTTGCATGAATCTTGCAAAACCCCACCCCTTTTTAATACTTTTATTTTTTTGAGAGGACGATTTGCATCTTGCTGTCCTTGGCATCCAATGTCATATGTTCTTTTCTTGCAAACCCTTTTTGTTACCTTAAGTTCCAGTGAAGTCAAAACTCAGTTGTGTATTATGAGGTTATAATTAAAAAGAAAACAGCAATTCTTGGCTCCTTGCAAACAACGCCTGGTGGATTGTTGCACACGGGACTGGTTCTTTGAACTGTGACACCAGTTATGAGTTTGTCATCAGTAGCTGACGACATCTTCCAATCAGCATGTTCTTACAAGCGACTGTTGCCGACTTGTCAGTAAAGGGTTTTACACTCAGCCATTCAGGTACAACTGGTATAACTAATAAAGTGTCATGTTTATAAAGTGGCCTGTGAGTGTATAATTACGATTCTATTCAAATGGGCAGTAATAATTAGCAGTAGGTTTGCATATCGGGATTACAGCAGTGATGCATTTAACACAGTGCTTTTGAAATTGGTGTTTATTTCTTATGAGATCTGGTTCTATTAAAAATACAGCAAAGAATGAATTTCAGTTCATATAGTCTCATGTTAATGGTATTTCAGTGTGTTGAACTGAAAAGTGTGATTATTTCACTTTAAAGTGATCCAAAGACCCCGCATAGGCTCTTACAGTCTTTTTCATCTGTTTGTCCATATTAATTCTTACTTCTAGAGCCAATTAACTGGAACATTTTTTTTTTTCTTGAAGTTTTTAAATCGAGTACTACTGTTTTATAAAAAGAAGTACTTTTGCTGGGAATGACGACAGAGCTGGCTTTGTTGTGGTTTTGAAGTACAGATGGGACGAGCTTTGTCATTTATGCCACAAACAGTATTTTTGCTGTTTCTGATTTTCTGTACTTGTTTGCTTGGTTCTTCAGTGTGGCTTGTGCAGCCCCTGCCTTTTTTTTTATTTATTTATTTTTTTTAATATATTTTGTATTATTTTTTGCTTTGCTGTTATCCTGGGTAGCTCTGTGTATGCAGCAAAAAAGGAGCAATGATTCAACTGACAGACTGTGATTCAGCAGCGGTGGATAATTGACTTAACTCTAACCCTTGACAGTTCAAGTGAAAGGGGTCTCAGATTAGTTTTTCGCATTTAAAGCCAACGGGTGACATTGCAATCTCTGGTTGAGACTACTAAGCAGAGCTTAAACCAAAACCAAAGAAAAGGCATTTAGCATTTTTCCAGTAGTATTTAAGCATAACAAGAGCTGAATGTAAACGAACAGCAGTCAATGAAAGTGCCGGCTGCAGGCACACTTTCACAGCAAGGTTGGTGCACTTCAGGAGTGAAAAGGTCGGCAGCAGCTGAATCCTTTGTTTGACTCTCAGCCAGCAGGCAGTTCTCCTGCTGCACCACGCTGCCCCACATTTCACGTCCATCCATCCACAAAAGACACAATGCCAAAAGTGTAAGTCATCTCTGCAATCGCTGCCAACTGTACGTTTGGAAAGTTTTCCCGTAGAAACGCACGCTTATGAATGTTTAATCATTTTACCAGCATTTACACTGCAGGGGACCAATCCCAATTCATTTTTGATGAATTTCTTTTATTGTCTTTTGAAAGTGACACTACATATCTGCATTTACACTGGTTAACACCTGTGGAAGTGACGTAGATGGCCTTGGGAAAAGTTAGGTGTAAACGGGAGAAAACCGGATGCTCTTTTCAATACAAACTGGTAATTGGAGGATTTAGGATATGTTTCTATTTCTATTTGTCAACTGACGGGCCTCCTCAGATGTGCACATTGTGCTGCACATGTTCTTGTAGCTGTGGTTTGGGAGTTCTCCACACATCATCGGGGCAGACCTTCTTACTCCAGCGGCGTCTGAGAACTGTTGTGTGATTGGTCAGAGATGTAAAGTGGGCGTGATAAAAGCTGGGAAGCAGAAATCTGATTCCTGATTTTAACTCTGGAGTGGAAGTTTCTACTGCAACAGTTTTTTCATCTCCTCAACAATCACGAATTGTAACAAGTCTTCCTCCTCCACTTCAAACATGTTATTCTCCTCTTCCTTTATCAACTCAAAATCTGTCATCTCTGTCACTTTCCTCGTGCTGTTGTTGTTTTGTTGTTTCTGTGGGCAAGGTTGCCAGTTCCGCTTATTATGAGCGACTTCCGGCTTGTTTTTTTGTGAAGTAATTTTAAAATATCAGAAGTTGCAGGTTTTCTTTCTCTTTGACTTGGTTTCTGTGGGGGGGTGTTTTTCAGAGCTGGGGCTTACTTCAGGCATGAACATATCTGCCACTTCAAATTTTAGCTTTTTAGAATCTTGACGTGCAGCCTCAACCCGACATAGCTACGCTCAAAATATCACCAAACTTTAAATGTTAGAAGCAGAAACCGTTTACAAATCACTGCAGGGCCTGGCGGCATTTAAATCTCACACACTCATTTAATGTGACATTAAAAAGTGTTTGTTTCTGAATTACTAATATGTGACATTATGTTTAGAGGAATTATTCTCGCTCACTCCTGCTCCTCCTCCCTGACCTGTCACCGTGACACATCTTGGCTCTTGCCGTATTGTTTGAAACGCCACTGAATCATACTGATCCAGACTCGTGATAAACAGTCTGTGATTTCTCCACACAAGTGTTTACAGCATTTGAATGACTGTTGCTTATTTTTCTGATTTGGTAACCCTCTAGGTGAGCTACAAATGGGTGCTGCAGTGGGAGGGGTCTGTGAGGACTTGCAGGAGTTCTGCACTAGACTTTTCTGTAATATGACAAAGTTTGTTCTCGTGGAGTATGTAGCAAATTTAAGAGTTGTGAACGACACAAAAAAAAGAAGATCTAAGTCTCTGGTTTCTGAAGCATTCTTGGAGGCCAGTGAAGGATTAGGCATGAGGCATGCTTCAAAAAGGAGATGGAGGAGGAATGATGCCCATCTCGGTGCACGTCATTTTGCACCATTTGAGTTGCATTGATGGGGAAAATGCAAAAATATTTTGGCTTGAATATTCTTTTATAGGCAGAAGATTACACACGTGGCGTTGAATGACCGAGATCTGTGGTTAACAGTGCAGCAGACACGCCTGAACAAGTTCTTAATGTGTGCAAAACCGACTGAGGAGCGCACAGCAGGAGGGCTCTAGATGGGAAGTAACTTCTGTGCCAGTGGAAAAACATGCTTCTTCTCTAGGAATAAATGAAGAGGGGGTTTATAATTCAACTTGTCATCCCTCAATTAAAAGTGTGCCACGCAGCTGAGGTCTACGGCACGCTGTCATCCCCTTAACGACGAAGATGAACTGAAGCATTGATGCTGTAAGTGAGACGACGACTATTGCCAAACTTTAGAAGCTCAATTTTGCAGCTGGCTGTTTTGTGAAAATATCTGGATATCCAAATATTCGGGTCGAGCCTTTTCACTTGGACAATACACACAAATGACGTCACCAATTCATATCAGATTTCTTTTTACATATGAATGAAACCTGAAATTATCGGGGAATTAATTAATTTCAATTGTATTTATCTAGCGTCTATTACAACACAAGTTGTCTTTAGGATCTTTCCAGAGACCAGAACATGACCCCCGAGCAATTATTACATAAACAACGGCAAGTAAAAACTCCCCTAGTGGGAGAAAAACCCTGAGATCACCAGGACTTATGTTTTTTGTTGTTTTTTTTTTTTTTACTTTTATATGCATACTGGTCATATCTGATCTGCGCCACACAGGAGCAAAAAAAACAAAAAAAAAACCGATTTGGGTCGCTTAAACCCTGCGGTTTGAATGTCTGTGGTCACGTGTATATTTTGATTAAAGTTACTGGTCAGAGGATTATACACAAGTTGCATGGCATATAAGTTAGAGCTGACAGATGATGTCATCGTACATCCCTGATCTTTTAACTTTGCAATGTTGTGGTCTACAAAATGTTTCTTTTTTATGTCATCATGTACTTTTTCTAACATTTACCAGCACATGTTTTTTTTTTTTTTTTTCCCATCTTACCAAAAAGAGGCTACAGATGTACTTTTTATTTAAATATTTTTTTCTAACTGAATCTTTTTCCTGTCTTTGGGGCTGATGTCGGATCACGCGGTTCCTTCAGTTCGTCCAGAGAGGCACTTGAGCCACCGAGGACAGAACCAGTCCCGTGAGCCTCCGTAGCCCCAGTAGTATGAAATGATGCATATGCTCTAGAGTAAAAACATTACCACAATAAGACATTGATGTATTATTGAACAAGCGTTCACTGCACACCCAATGTCCGTTACAGACCTTTTATGCAAATTACCTAAGGCCCTTGGTAATAGTTGATGAGTCCTTGAAAGACTTATCACCTGTGTTCTGTCTTGTGCTTATTCTGTTTGAACTTTTTTGATGTTACACTCACCATGAAGCAAAATGTAGTCCCATGAGTGTCCTGACAGAGATGTAAGATCTCCGAGCACTTTTTCTGTGTTGAAGAATCAGTCAATTATTTTGAAGCAGTGCAGCAATCCTGGATTAAGGGACTTGGAAATGCAACAGACATCAGCCTCTCTCTCCCTGCTTCAGCCTCAGAGACGTCCACAAACAGCACGGCTTGTCAGGGCTGATTGCGGTGGCAGTGGGGCAGATAAGTCAGTCTTACCATTATCCTATGTAAGCTAGGAGTGCCAAATTACAACTTTAGCCTTAAACCCCCATGGAGTTTGCTTACGAATGCCCTAAGCCACAGCAGTGAATAAGAAATCCCTCTAAAAGAGAGAGAGCCAAGGTTTGAGAGGGGACGAAAGAAGCGACTCTGATGGGATGTGTTTATATATCTCAGCCTGGATTCTGTTCAGGCTATTGGGTCTCTGCTGTCTTTTTATTGCTGTCAGCATCTTCCCTGGCTCATAACTATGATGTTCTGACAGCTTTACAAGGGTTGTAATTCAAATTTATTTCTACCACGCCACCGATTTTTCTCGCCACTTCAATGTCGTGTGTGTCTGGCTACTCCAACACAGAAATGTTGTAGCACAGCTCCATTTGCATGTATGGGACCCCCCTCCCCCACAACCCACCCCCCACAACCCACCCCCACCCTGCTGGATTCAGGGAGGGTTTTACAACAAGAGTGTGTCATTAGATTAAGGTGGGGACGCTTTAAGGGCAAAATAATAACGGGGAACCTTGTTCAATTAAAGTCATGAATACGAAGTGCATCTCTTCGCCCATACTGTCTTCAACTGTTGGCAGTTTTATTTCTGAGGAAGGCCGTCCGTGTTTAAAAAGACTGTCTAACCAAAAGTTTTAATATTTTAAATAATGTTTTAAACGTTCTCCTCATAGGTGTTATCTGTTCCTTGTATATGGCTGCATCTTCCTCACATTCTGCTGCTCCCTACGTTTACGGCAGAGTCAGTTTCTGTGTGATTTACAGATTTTACCACACCATAAATGACTCCTTAAGGGAAAAAAAAAAAAGAGCTTTTTACCTTGCCCACATACTGCGGGTCTGATCCCATGTACTCCTCCAGTACAAAGAACTGGTTCCACACCCAGCCTCTCTTGACCCGCTGAAACCCAGCCGCCCCATTCCTTATCGAGCCCACCGAGCCCCTGGTGTGCTCCCTGCCCGTCCTGCTCCGTCCCAGCAGTGATGAAGGTGGACGCAAAGAAGAGACTGAACCCTCGTTGGCAAGAATCCACAGGAACAGCAGCAGGCAGTTCCTTGTTGGCATTGGCGATGTGTGGCGTTCAGGTCCCCCCAAGCTGAAGTGTAGTGACAAGAACTGAGCCACAACGAAACAGCTGCTGATGAAGTATTTGAGGAACGTGTGAAATGTGGCGGTTTTTTTTGTTTTGTTTTTTTTTTTCTGGGCGTGGCCAACCCAAAAGCAGACTTCCAGGATGTGTCAGGATACCACTCAGAGACTTGTGGAGCTCATCACCTGAGGAAAGAAAACAAATATATATTAGAAAGTTTTGCTATTTCACCCCCCCAGTCCTGCACTCGTATCGTATATTTGGTGCAGTCCACTTTCATTAGATGCAGTCGATGTGAGCTGTTTATAATGGCTTAATTTTCATAAAAAATAGTGTTTTAGTGTCACTTGGTGACATATTATATTCCCCTACCTCCTACCTGCTTTGGTTTTTAACTGCTCAATGATAAATTATAGTACCTCCACTCTCAAGCATAAAAGTAAGCGCTGTAATTATGTGCCTCTTGATAGATTACTGCTACACCAGACAGTTCTCGGGGATGCATGCTCTAATTAGCTGAAATACTTGTTCGCGTATTGAAAACTGTGACTTTATTTTTGCTGTCAATTACAGCCGACCACACACTGGCACAGACCTGTCACTGCGGCTGCAATTCCTCACCCATAAATATTGAAAATCTTTTTTTTTTTAATGACACTTTAAGGAGAAGGCTCTGATGAATGCCATGATTAACTCATGATTATAAGTATCAGAAAGCTGCAGGAGGAAAAAAAAAAAAGAACAGTCTAAGTTTGGCAGGCAGAAAAAGGAAAATGTGTACTTTTTAAGATCAGTTACGGGCAAACATCTGAGGGGGACTCTGACGATGTTTATATTAAATCGAGAGGGATTCTGTGAAATGTCACAGCAAAGAAGAATATTTATAGTATTTTATGTGACTTGTCGCTTACTGAGACATCCCTACATTGAGGGTGGCTGGACAGTCGCCGGAGACTTTAAATTGAATTTATGTCTCCAGCTTGTTCAATGAAAGCTGTATGAAATACAGAACCTAAACACCTAAACAGGACCTGCAACTGAGGGGACTCCTCCCCTCTTACTTGCTTCATATGTGCTTTTTTAATATATATTTTCATATTCTTACCCTTTATTTTGTTGCACTTTACTCCTACGTTTTTTTCCGAATCTCATGGTAATGCAGTTTGTGTCTCTCCCTTCTTAAGGTGATGTTTGTTCCTGTGTTGAGTCAACAGTGTTGCTGGGGACCCTATGCTGTGCACGGGCTCTGCGATATGGCCTAAAAATAATATCTCTGAACTTTAACACCCCACCAGGGTGTAGGGAGACTCTGGGAGGCGGTGGCAGTGTCGTTCCACAGTTATGCAAATTCAAGTGAAAATTGATTACATTTTTTAACATCACCTCAAACCTTTAATTAAAATAAATCTCTAAAAACAAACATACTGCCTGGGGATATGCAGAACCGACCCAAAAACTGTAGCTGCACGTTTATGCGATACAGAACTGTTGCTGCTGCTCATGAAGTCGACAGTATGGCAGATCGAAGCGTCGGCGCCGTGCATACGGCGCCGTAAGTTTTTTTTTTTTTTTTTTTTTTTTTTTTTTTTTTTTTTGGTTGTTTCAGTTGTTACTTATTCATTATTGTGCTGTAACTGAAGAAGTTCACTCTTTAAGGTTAAACTTTTGTATCCTAATTTATTTAAGGATGTGCTTTGGAAATACAAAAACACTGAAGCGCAGAGTGAACATAACAGAGTCGGACTCGCAGGTTGAGAAGAACTCTGTCCTCCACCAAACCTGAGCCCAAGATGAAACAGCAGCTCTCACATATCTCATCGGTTGCTACAGTAACAGGTGAAAACTTGTCTTATACCTCATCTAGCCTCACTTGCACCTTTACCTTTGAGCCTTCAACTCATTTTGTTTAAAAAAAAACAAAAAAACAAAAAAAAACAAGGAACTCGGGCCGCTTGCTATGAGACTTCACCTACACCTTCAAGCTCGTATAAATCAAACCTGTCTGTATAAATGTTACAAAGCCATGCTGCGAAGGCAGCAGGATCGCTCGGTGGTGTTCAGGGGGAAGAGGACTCACAGTAAGTGTGTCCATCGGGATGGAAGTCCGGCTGATTTGCAGCGTTTTCATATGGATATGTATTTTTGTCTGCCACACACCCTGTTGTACCTAAACACTATTAAACAATATTGTAGTAAATGTGTACAAGCATTTCTGAAATTCTAGGTTATTAATTTGTGGGTTTCAGTGAAATTGAGGAATATCTTTATCTTCCTCAGCACAAGTGCGAGTGAGCACCAACTAAAATCAGAAGTCAACATTTTACTTTGTGAATTCAGTGATAAACACAACATAAATCCACGGCAAACGTTTTACTGATATTTAGCAATGTAATAAATAAGCAGCATTATGTGAGGATTAGAATGTGATTGTAATTGAACAGTGATTCATTAAACCATTTGACCATTTTATACGAGAGAATTAAATATTAGAAAACCAACCTAATTTGTTGCATCTCACTCATTGAGCAAACGACTATTGCTGTTCACACTTTGTTTACAGTTTTGTCTAAGTTGTCAACACTGAAACATTTAGTTATGAAATTATTACAAGACGCTTAATTGCGTGAAAACCAAAGCGGGGAAACCACAAATGGTTGGGATGAAGAATGGAGCTAATGGTTTCCACACCTGGTTTATTGTTTCTCTCTGCCACCACTAATGCACTTATAAGCTCGACAGTAATGGAAGACAACGTGCCTCTAATTTCATAACTGGAGCCCTCATTGACATCATTGTCTTTGATTAATTACACAGACTTGGAACATCAGCTTCAGAGGAAGATTACTTCAACAAGGTTATGCTGTACAACCGGATCCATTTATTCTCTGTCACTGCAGTACCTTAAAAGTCAAAACTGATCTACAAAGTTCTCCACACAAAATTGGCAGGAACTGCCTCGACGTGGGTCAGACATGCCTTTCCCGCAGGTCACTCCTCATTTAGCCTCGACATAATGGAAAATGACTGTTCCCATAATTCCTGCAAAATCACGCCTCTGCCACTGTTCGGTCCTGGGAGGGCTCGATGCATATTTTATGAGCGGAGTTCATTAGCATATGTCTGGCTTCGGTTGCCAGCCTTGACCCGTGTGTCTGCTCCGTATAACACGACGCAGTAGGCTGACAGTGTTCTCACACACGTCACCTTCAATAATCAAAGAACATATGGCTAGCCGATCTGCTGGTGCCGATTACCACCCACAAGAAGCTCCCACGGAAAGTTATTAGTTGTCAAGGCTGCCATAAACATGACAAACAAATAAGAATGGAATGTAGGGGAGAAATAATTCAGCTGGATCAAGTTTTTGTTCTGCACACACTTCCATTTCCAAACGAGTGGGCAGAGAGCTTACTTTTTTATTTATTTATCCTTCTTTAACAGCTCCAGTGTCTTTGCATTGGGCACTATCGTTGTTATTCGGACATGAAAGGTGTATCTGTGGTTATAAGGTTAGGAACTTGCCTACTCCTGGTTCAGGCAGGAATTTTAAACCATGTGTGATGCAAAACCTGAGCTGGGAAGGATGCAGAGCTGCAGATTTAAAATGTGCCTCATGTTTACATTTGGAAATAATTTACAAGTTATCATTTATTCATATCATTTCAAAGGCGTTTATGTCTCAAACTATACAACGATCTGCATCTACAAATGATCGTGCAGCCAGAGCTTATACTTCTATTTTACAAAAATCAGCAAGTGGTGTATCCAAAGGAGGAACACGCTTTATATAATATGAATAATTCAATGTCTTAGGGGTCTTTATGTGTAAACCATTAAACATTAACTGTTTCGTTACTGACTCTGATATGGTAATGGCTGCGCTGTGGCTGTTTGGAAGATGCCAGTTTGTTCTCCAGAGATGCAGCTGTAGCATATGATGTTATTCCATTATGATTCAACTACAGCATTTTTATGCAAACCTGATTGTATTTTATAATTGCTTTTTAATTACCACCTTTTTTAAAATGTGTTGTTGACTAAGAAGGGCTCAGTCTTTTTGGTTTGGTTTTTATCAGCATTCATACCACTTATTGATACACATGGCCCTTAGTAATCCTAATGCAAAATACTGGTTGCATTTGGATGTAAAGGTTTGGACTTATGTGCCATCTGATCCTCTGCACATGTGGTGATAACATTCAGATACAATCATGGAAGCTTACCTTAACCTCTATGCACGTGCAAACTTTGTGGAGTGAGCTCAAACACACACGGGTCATGCTATCAGCAGCTGCTGTGATGGAATGACCTCATCTCTGCATTAATTGTGTTGCTCATTACACTTAGCATTTTATCTCTTCATGTGAACTTATAACATTATGCGAGCTGCTGCTGTATAAGAAGCCTCACATTACTCATCTTGTAATCTCCTCCTGATGCTTCAGGCGATACTGTGCCTGGGATAGATGCATTGTGGTCACGCAGTCAAACAGATCAACGATCAATGCTCCCAATGTAAGAAGCAATCGCAGCTGAGATCATTTGTGATCATGTGTGATCCCCAACAGCAGAAAATATCACAAGCCAAAGTAAAACGTGTATGTCAGGACAACTGACATACCGTTGTACAAAGAAAAAATAGTTTTTGAGGAAAGATTTACACTTTGCTGTGTTCTTTTTTGTTTTTTTTTCCTTTTAAATTTAAAGGGAGACAAATGTCTCATTAGGTGTTCAGTACTATCTAATGAAGCGCACAGCTTTGTAGTCTGTGTGCAAATATTTCTCAAGTTTCAAGTTCACATATTTATGGTGACCAAAGTTTTCTCTGAGGTGGTACAGAGCTTGACTCCGGTTCTAACTCCATCAGCGTGTGTCAAATATAGTGACTGAAGTGATTTGAGATGTTCACATTCATATTTATAACTTCATTATATATAAACCATTGGGAGCATACCTATCTGCTGTTGCCAGGGGGAAGAAGAAAGAAAAAACTTAAGCCAGTGGGGTCATATAAAGTTTGTTCTCCTTTTGAGATTTGAATATCACATCCAGTTGCGCTAAATTCAGTCAAATTTATCCTTTTGGATTCTTAGTAAATATGTTTTTGAATATCTGTGGATGGATGGTAGTGGTTCACTAGAAGCGCCAACTCCTACCCAGCATTCTCTAGAAAGTGCAATCCCTGCTTCTCCTTCTTATTTTTCTTTAACGTATAAAGTATTTTCAATTTTGGCATGGGATAGAGGATTATATAACTGGGGAATGGAAATAGAAGGAACAGTTACAAGAGATATTAAAACTCAGATTGAATAATTTGCCAGTTTGGATTCATGTTCCGTGTGAGATTGCGTCTGAAGATCTCTGTGGAAGTCACTCCACTCCAGGCCATGCTTTCCTGCAGTGATTCAAACCCCCCTACAGAGTTCTTATGATGTCTTACAATTTTATGCATTTTGCTGCATTTAGATCTCATTTTGTGGTATTATCCTACACTTAAGTCAGATCTTGAATGTCCAGGTTTATCATCTTGAATTTGCATCACTGGAGTACTAATGGGTACCGAGAAATTATATTAAACTCCTGTCAATACACTCCAACACAAGTGGCACCATTATCCGCCCTGAAAAGGAAATTGTTACTGTCTACTAAGGATGACAAACCATCTGATGTCACTTCACTACATTCCACTCTCTTGTCATGGTCAACTCCTCAAAATATAACCTAAATGCAGCAAAATACATCAAAGGTTGCTGCATGTCATAGTCAAATCTGATGAAATGCTTAGAAATAAAACATTGTCTATGGCTGAATGGTGTCCACAGAGCAGCAGGCTCCTGGCCCTGGTGCCGTGGAGCTTTGCAGATGTTAGATGCAAGCAGACAAACATTGGAACCTGGAAATCTTAAGATGACATTTGATAACAATATAAGGAAAAGTCTATTTAACTAGGGACACAGTATATACATTTTTGAGATAATGACTGTTATGCACCGTAGGACCGAGTCTTTGTCTGCAAACTACAAAAAATTTTCTGTTTTTATTGAAACAATATAGTCTAATGCTGCATCAGAACATGACAATCTTAACATTTTAAGGTTTTCAAATAGTGGCTGCAGCTCACAAAATGTTAGTGGTTCATGGAAGACACAAAGTCGATGCTGGTCTGAAGTCAGCATGTAGAAAGAGGAAAAAATAAAAAACAAGATCCAGTGAACCAACAAGTGTGTCTAATCCCTGGTTTCCGCAGGGAACGACTGACTGTGGCCTGGCTCTGTCCTCACCATGACCTCTGGTCCCACTGGGACCATTTCTGAAGCTGCTTCTGCAGCTGGACTCATGAGTTTTACAAGTTTACCCCAAATGCAGAAAGTTTATGTAAAGTGTAAAAGCATTTGCATTGATTGTGGGCATTGCCTGTGGCTACCTGTCATCCCTTTTGCTGCTTGGCCATTAGCACTGTCTTTACTGCCGAGCTTTGAACACAGGCTAGCGCAGCCTAATCCCTCATATTTTAATACAATACATGTTTGGTTTGGAAGGCACTGATGACGCAGCTTGGCTGAAACACAGGCGGGTTTTATCTCGGCTTTACTCAGCAGTCTTTCTGATATGGTCACCTAAACTACATTTGACAAACTACAAATGTCCACTTTACTGCGTTTTTATATGCATTAATTTGAATGTTGTTTGATATTTGCCTCAAACAATTTGGTCTACAAAGATGTGGATTTTAATGTTGGCATAAGCAGGGCCGGCCGTATGAGTTTGGCCCTAAACATCCTGCACTTCGTACAACTGAATGAACAGACACACATAATAAGAGATGGAGATATAATTTATCAACAAATCTCTTACTTAAATGGAATTACAAAAACATCATTTTAATTACCTTTCATGAGGAAAGGGTTTTGTGGAATATGTTGGTGTTAAATGAATTGAACTGAACCCCAGTTGTGACCTTTTTGATCATGGGGCCCTCTTAGCATTTACACAACTCTAAACAACTGCATAGGGAGCGTGCATGCCACGAACCAGCCCAGGGTATCAATAAAATCCTACTATCAGTCCCAGGTCAGAGGAAACATCGTTCATTTTCTGGTTTCCAGATAAGAAATGTATTGATACACACTTAGAGCTGTGGCAACAAGAAACAAGAAAGGGATTTAGGGCTCTGTGTTTTAGGGCATGGGTTGTCTTATAACAGGATGTAATTGTAACGACTGTAAAAGTATCTCCCTGGTTCATCATCATGATTATAAAACGGTGACCTCAGCTGAACTATTCTAAACTGTTCTGGTCGATTTGACAAAATCATACCAAAGGTGTGAAAATGTGGAAGAAATAAACCAAAACAAAACAAAAACAGAACAGTGTTGTTCTGGGAAACAAGAGCAAGGATGCGTTATATGACTGAAGCACAGAGAGACACTGATATCTGTGGAAGCCCTCAGAAACCGTGGGAGGAGGGAAGAGCAGGTGAGAACAAAATAATGAAAGTGGAAGCAATCACACCTGTTGCTTTTTTCTTTCACACCTGAGTTGTAGTTTACATCGAATTAATGAAGACGGTGGATGTTTCTTAGTTGCAGCTATATATATATATATATATATATATATATATATATATATATATATATATATATATATATATATATATATACATACATTTTGTACACTGTTTAGATTGAACCATTTTGTTGGTTGTGTGAAAAAGGAGTGTATGTGAATCAGCTGTACAACAGCAGAGGTATTAATGTCATGAGATGATTTATTTAATGTGGGATATGAACTGTTGTGGGAATCCATGGCAAGATGGTGATATTTTCTTTTCCATAGTTTTCCCCTAAGTGTGTAAGTGACAAGGTCCCATCTTTTAAAACAACTGCTCTGAAGCAATGTCTTGGGGCAGAAAAATGATTCATAAATAATCTGTTTATTTATAAGAGTATTGAACGTTAGGGTTACATTTTTAACTATAGTTTTGGATTGTTGAAGAATAAATCTGTTTTTCAATAAGTTCACTGGTCCACATAGACAGTAGGCTAAGAAAAGAACATTATTTTAATGGTGAGAAACAGAAACAGGTTTTATTGCCAAGACAATTTATGTGATGAATGTTCTTTGATGTTTCCCAAAAGTGCTATGTCTGCAGAACCAGAAAGTCTACACAGGAAACAGACTTTCCAGGCGGCTTTGGTGCTGTTTGAAGAAGCTGAACTGGAAGTAGAGTATTAAGAGTAGAGTCTTAAGATGCTTTAACCTGTTATGACCGAGAACAAGTACGCCTAAGCATATCTTAACACTTTTTACCTGATGTGGTGCCATTTTTTAGAAGAGTATTTTTGTTTTCTATACATCAATACAAGCCAGACTTTAATAATCTGTATGTAATGTGTCAATGAAAAAAAATAAATTACTAAAAAGTGTAAAAAAATAAAAAAGGAAGAGCTACGGAAATTTATTTTTTTTAAATTTATGTTACATTGTTTTTTCTAAAGAAAGAAATCCCATAGCTATATATATTTTCTTCATGTAAAAAAAGAAAATTGCACAAAATCTTTTCAAATTTATTTTGAGTTTGTTCATATGTGTTTTTGAGATGCACTATTTCTTTAAAACAGTAAATAAAGTAAATAAAAACAGTAAAAATTGTATTTATTTATTTGAGTGCAATGAAATATCTTACTGTGCCAGATACTTTTGAGCAAATAAATATTTGTGTAAAACCATGCTCATTCATATAAAGTGCAACAAATTAAAAATAAATCAATGAATAAATTCCTCTTCTGGTGTGTTGAAGGTTTAAACAGATGAACAGAAATGAAATATGTTTTACTTTAATGAATTTGCAGTCAGGAATAAACAGATAAAAGCACAATTTGCAAAAAGACAATATGACCAACAAAATACTTAATTATTTGCAATGAAAGTGGGACTTTAGTTTTTTCAACGGCTTTGGTGGCTACCAATTGAAGGTGAGAAACTGTTCTCTGGACAGGATCCTGGAATGATGTGGCACATGAAAAAAAGAACCATCACATCAAAATTCTCAGATATGTGGCAGCTTAGAATCCCCACGTACAGTGTAATCCCCATGAACAATGTAATCCCAATGTACTGATCCATTTCAGCACCGGCGGCTTCAGTCCATTTGATTTGTTTTTGCCTGCTGTATTTTCATTTGTGTTGGCACACAATGTTTTGATTGCAGCCTGGTCAAAGTACATCCTAAACAGTTCGATGGAGATGGACTGAGAGTCTGAAAGAGGTGGCTGCACACCTGGCTTTCTTTTGGGCGGGAAATGTGATCGCCTAGGGCGTCTCTGTCCTGGAGCGCTTGTATGCTGGAGGCCGGTACTTTCTCCTGCCTCTCCCTCTCCCTAGCTGCAAGGTAGGATTACTCAGAAGAGCAGAAGACCTCGTGTTCCTCTTTCTTATCATCATCTTCATTACACAATCGTAGAAGTGTTCAGTACAAACATGTCACAATGATACATATTTGCTGGGATCTACTCTGTTATATTTTTTCTTTCCTTTTCTTAAACTCAAAAACTAACAATATTTAATGATTCTAGTCTTACATGTTATGGGAAGCATTGTTCCCTTCGATGAAGTCAGCTTCATCTCCACTGCAACTGGACAGAAACCTTATCTTCGTCTGGCGCCGTCACCAGCACGAACTTTAGCAGATCCATAAAAGTGTGCGTGACTGTAGAGAGACACTGGTGTGGGGTGTGTGTGGGTTGTTTATGTGGAATTTAGTTTGTCAAAATGCAAGATAATTAACAAGAACAAGAGCACAAATACAATCCAACTATTTTCCGAGGGACATGACATCACATCCTGTTTTCGCGGGAAGTGGCACAAGTAAAAACGAGGTGACAGCCGCTCACAACGTGATGATGCATATTTCAGCGTAGGACTGCTGTGAACATGTACCAGATCTACAAATATCCTGTGGTATGAATTATGAAGTCCGAGGGAATGTTTCTGGATTTGTGCCCGCTGCTGCTGCGTTCATGATGGTCCAACTTCTTATGGCTTGTTTCAAACTAAAATAAAACTTCCTTTTTAAATCTCCTTTAGAAGCTCTTCTCCTGCTCAGCTGGTGTTGCAGAACGGCTCTCCTTTACCACAACCAGCCAAGGTGATTGGTGAATGTGAATTTGTCTTTGCCAGTTGTAATAATTCTCAATTTTGACGTCTGTACAGCCAAATGAAACATAATGAACTTTTGCTTGGAGCTGCTGTTTGTAATCAGCTGAAATTCTTTCAGTAAACTGCTGCCAGGCTAAAATCAAATCTTGTTTGCCCACAGCGTCCTGTGGAAGTTGCTTTCTGTACTCAAAAGCAGCTTTATCCCAGAAGAACCTCCACTGTGAGCGTTTAGTCCAACACACCTAACTAATGAGGTGTCTTTGGTCTAACAGATAATTTAATGCTTATTTAAAGAAATCCATTTTCCTCTTGAAACTGCCTGTCTGATCAATATGTTATACTCATCGGCTAAAGAGCTTTGTATCAGCACCTTTGAAATATGACATGTGTGCAAGGCTAATTGTTATTTCAATGTGCCAAACACAGGTACAGGACTTGAGCCATTTAGCAACATGTGCCAGTCGTTTCTGTAATTTATTTATTTTTTGACACAGGATGACTACGATTTTAATTTAGAAATATATCCCATATGGAGTGGAACAGCAGGACAGAACAGAACAGGACAGTGTGTGTGTGTGTGTGTGTGTGTGTGTGTGTGTGTGTGTGTGTGTGTGTGTGTGTGTGTGTGTGTGTGTGTGTGTGTGTGTGTGTGTGTGTGCGCGCGCGCACGTGTGTGCACGCAGGTGTCAGTGACAGAGTGTTGTTTATAGTCTCAAACTAAAATGTTTGAATAGAGGGCAGACTCCCGGTGGCCTTCTCTTCAAACTCTACAGGATTACTATGACCTAGATGACAAAGCATCTACACCAGCATTTTACAGTGTAAAGAGATTACAAAGCAACGCTCTGGGTTTCATGCTGCGTGGAAAAAAAAAAAAAAAAAAAGGTGTGGGGGAAATGAGCTTACTGGCTACACCCTTTAAACATGAGACACTCATAAATTGCAGCAACTGCATGACACAAATTATCCGTGCTGAATTGAGTCTTTTGTAGGAATAAAATCTGTTTATCAATCTGCAAAAGCCAGATAATTATTCTAAAATGACTAAACACAAACACCATTGCTCCTTGTGGGGAAAGTTAGCCAGGCGCCCTGATGTTTATTCAATATTTAAATCTCGACTGGAACATGTGGCACCAATCCAACGTTTGGAGGACGTTGCTAAGAACATTGAAGGGTAGGTATCTTCAAACCTTTGACCGATTTGGATTGATAGTTCCAGCATTATGCATTGTTTTTGCAAATGAAACGCTCACAAACGAATGCCAGAAAGCAGAGGGTAACAATATATATACCTTTTTTTTATTTATAAGAAAGGCCATTATTTCATCTATAGATGTTTTAATACTACAATTTCTTTCCAGTTACCTAATTTGGGCTTTAATTTCTGACCAATACTCCATAATGATCCTGTACCAGTGTTGTTGTTGTTATTATTAATACAACTATTATAAACCAACAAATAATACAATTATATCAAATAAAGAATATCTCTTAATTATTACTTCTTCTTAAAAGGACAATACAACTGCAAATACTAAAGTGAAGCCGGTAATATGCATCCTAGAAAGGCACTGATATTTTGATGTTTCAACACATTGGGGGCCAAATGTCCTGCACCTGTTTTAGCAGACAACAATAATATCAGTCTGATACCATTTGCTGAAAGATCTTCCAGGGAAACTGGTCCACGGCTCCAAATATTCAATTAAGCCGTGAATGCCAACATTTTCCAGGAAAATATATTCAACAGTTTCGTCTGTCATAACTGGATTTCTGTCGTTCTGTAGGGAATTTCTCTCAAGTCTAAAAAGCAAACTTAATGGAATTAATATTATTTTAGGCTTCAATAACATCCCACAAAACAGGGTTTGTACAGATGCTTTGAAAATGCTTAAATATAACATTGTCTCTCAAGGTTGAAAAAGTGCTTGATTTTTTTAGATGAAATACTTGAAAATACTTAAAACTGTATGTTTTATGTGAACAAAAGTGTTATAATGTTGAATGGTTTTCTTATTGGATGGAGATATAAAGTTTGGAGAGCCTAAAATAAGAATGAACCCACCTGGGTCTTGCCCAGGAGGAGGAACAAATCCATGAGTAGGATCTTGCAAAGACAGCAAAAGGGACATCCCGATATTTCCGTTGACAGCCTGCACTCTCGAGTCACATGGAGAGTAAATGGTAGGGAATTTTCCTGTCAAGAAACCTGACATGATGTATTAAAGGCTAACTGACTAAGAAGCAGTGTGTGTATGCTTTAATGTGACAATGCTGGTTTTGTATATCAATAATGACTCTCATTTATGGAAACTGCAGAGAACGGTGATGGTAATGTTAATAATTTACTGCAGCTGCCAACCTGAGCAGATGTTTGCCCAGGCAGATGTATCCAGCACGGAAAGGGGAAACTACCATCATTAGTGTACATTTCTGTTCTCAGTTTGCAGAATGTTTTTTCTGTTTTTTATTTGGGGGGGGGGGGCACCTGCTTTACTGAAATTGACATCATTCCAAGGAAATTTGTACAAATGTTGCTCTATCCACGCAGTTTTTTTGTGGTTCCTGAAAAAAAGGGTAATAACTTCTTGTCATTCTGCAAATATAAAACATTACTTTTGGGTTTTTAATACCTAATCATGTCATCTTAAACGTGATAAAGGTGAAAAAAGTCTTTTTAATATTTTTATCATTACATATAAATCTTGTTACTTGTCATTGCATATATTCATCAGTTTACTACAACTCTGGTAAAGTACTAGAATTAAAGTGGACCTTAAAGTGCTGGAACCTTGAGAACACAGCTGAGGATATTTTCAACCTCTTTCGACACACATTTTACCCTTAAGTTTCTAATATCCGTATAAACCTGCACTCAGCTATCTCCCTTTTTCACACGTACAAATATCCACAGTTGGAAAATGTGCCTGATCTTATTCCGGAGTGAAAGGCGGGCAGCTACTGAGATGAAATGAAACAGTGCCGTTTGCCCGAGGCAGCTGTGGAGCACCAGCGGTGCAACAAGCAACTGCTGTCTCACTGTTCTCTACGATCCAGGGTTACAACATCTATTTTTGACCCTGTGACTTGAACAGCTCGGAAAACCTCCTCCCTTAACCCATATTGGCCTGATGCAGCTTATTTGTGCTTCTTCCTTTGAGACTGCCTGCTTTTCCTTTTCAAGCCTCTCAGAATTTTGAAAACAGAACACAAGTTTAAGGTTAGTATGTTCTAACAAAAGCTTGTTTTTTTTTTCTTCTTAGTTTCCAGGTTTTTTGGAGATGCGAATTTATCCATTTGTTTATTTTTTTTTGCTTTTATCTACTAAATATAAGTGATATTGCTGGCGAGTGACATGCTTCTTTAGCAGGCACAACAAGATGAGTGAAGAAGAAGAATAAAAAAAACCTTGCAGGTTACAAAGATGTCTTTACACGAGGCCAGAGCAGCCTTCCGTCTCACCTGGCTACCCCTAAACCGACCTCTTATACACTTTCTGATGACACTTAACATCCTCCACATCCTGGTCGTGCTCTCTCAAAGATGCATATGCACAGGACGGGAGGAGAGGAATTGAAAGTCACCGTCAATATTAACGCACATAAGCAACATTATCCTGTAAAAACACAACAAAGCCCAGAGGAACGGCGCAACAGTGAAGCCCAGGGCTTATCAGGCTACTATGTGACAGAGGAATTACGATGTGAATTCTTTTTGTTTTATTTTTTTTAAAGCCACCAGGCTGCTTCTTGTCCTTGGTATGGAGTTTTCACTGTCTGGGTCAGGTACTGTCTGGGTTCTCCTGCTGTTTGACATGCTTTAAGGGTTATTGAGTGTAATTTGTGTCCATATTCAGATTTGCACGGTAGCTTAATGCCATAATACCGACTCCCTCCAGACAAGAAGGGGCGGGACCGGAGTTAAGTGGCTCATTCCACTCTCTTAACCAGTTGCTACAAAAACATAGTAATTTTATCAAAATCTCAGGAAATTGTCAACAAATAACAAATGGGCTTAATATGTCTCTATTGATAATCGCGTAGCAGATACCTGTTCCCTCACTGTGTTGGTGTATACCAGGGAGTAAAGAACAATTTTGCCCGCAGCGGTACCCAGAATTCAGAAGCAGCTGTGTGGCTCCGACCAAATAAAGGCGGCGAATTTCAATTGTTGAGCCAGAGTTTGCTTCGCAAATTGAGTTTCAAAATCACACTAAACCTGGTTAGTTGTGTTTTGTTTTAGTCTTACTTTTTTTCTATCTCTTCATTCAATCTTCATTTTGGGAACTGTTTTCAAAAGGGGCAGCTTCTGTTTTCATTGTTTTGCAGATGATCCACAGATCTACCTGCCTGTAAAATCAAATAGTTGTGTCAATATTCCGGCTCTGCTGAACTGTCTCAGTGATGTTCAGTCATGGGGTCAAACATCCTGAGTCTGAACAAAACCAAAGCAGAAAAGGTGCCTTCTGGCCCAACCTGCTAGATGGTTATGGCAGTGTTATAGGCCGCTTACATTCTTACTGCCTTAAATCTGCAAGGGACCTTGGTGGGATTTTTGACTTGTTCAATTAATCTCCCTAAGGTGAAGGTCCACCTCCCTTCACAGGACTTTGAGAGAGTTATCCGTGTTTTTGTTACATCTCTTTGGGATTGTTGTAATTCTTTATATTTTGTTCTTTAATCAGTGGTTGATGCAGCATTTGCAGGCTGTACAAAATGCAGCCGGTCACCTTCTGACAGGAAGATCCCATCACTCCTGTTCCTGCCTCCCTACAGCGGCTAGCTGTCTGTTTCAGCGTCTAGTTCAAACATTTATTACTTGTTTTTAAATATCTCAAAGGCTTGGCACTGCTTTACTTGTGCAAACTGGTAGAGCGTCATACTCCAGCAAAAGCTCTGAGGTCTACTAGGCAGCTGCTCCTGGATGTTCCCAGATCATAACTTAAAAAATGAGAAGCTGGACCACTCTTGGTGGCAGCCCCAACACTCTGGAACCGCTGACCTTTTGATATTTGAACTTCTACCACACTTGATCAGTTCTCTCCTTTTGTTGGATTTTAGTCCCAGTTGAGCAAATTGTCCTGGTTTTTATCACTGAAACACTGTTTTAACCTTTTACTGCATCAGGTTTATTGTTCTTAATACAACATTAATTCTTAACATTGTTTTTCTTTGAAGTTGCACGGCACTTTGGTCTTTGGTTTTTCAGATCCTGGTTCAGTCATTATCTCAAAGATCTGATCACCAAGGTTTGGAAAAAAAACAACAAAAAAAATATTTTCTTAGAAATTGTTTCAACACTTCATAATCTGTTCTTCCTGTAATTGCAGTTGCACAGTCCTTTTAAGAAGAAGGAATTATATTTTTGAAGTAAGATGTAATCTCAGTAGATGCATTTTGGCAATTCAGTAAGCCTCTGTCGTCGAGTCCTCTGAGATGGCGTATCACCTTAGCTGTAATGAATTAGCGGCATGTCCTACTGAACGAAGGTTGCCTCGCTGTTAGAAACTGAACTTTTCAACTCTGAAGATGCGGGAAGGCTTAGCTTTAGAAACAGTCTGCCCGAGGCAATAAAGAAGCACTGCACTGACTCAGCTATCCCCTGAGTGAACATTGTCTAGATCCCCTGCCAACAAAACCTGTGATGCAACACATATCACTACACTGAAAGTTATGATTAAAGGGATATCATATCAATAGCTTCACATGGGAACCCATGGTACGAATGTTGTCTTTTCTTCTTGGGATCTTGGATGCTAGAGATGATCTGCAACATATTGTGCAGAACTCCGCACACATTGGGCAAGAAAAAGGAGAAAAACATGCCTCCAATAGTGGAGCAGCTCAGAACTGATACCAGGTTCCTGTTGTTTGAATCTGAGCTGCCACTGTTCTCTGATCCGAACTGCATCGGCGTACATCGAAATAAAAGGTGCAACTGTGAAGACCTGTCAGTGCTCAGCTTGACGGCAAACCCACGAGCTGAATTGAATCTTGCTTCGACGGGGTAAGCGGTGCAAACTCAGATGGTGCTTCAGCCCCCACTGCTGCAGTTTGAGGGAGAGAAAGAGGCTCAAAGGCTGAATTGTGAACCCTGTTGATGTGCTACGGATTGGGCCTTTAAATTCTGCTGACGGCAGTGCAGTTTGTTGACAAAGATTTAAAAAGCAGGAAAGACTTTGGAAGACATAGTGTCTGGGAGGTGAGGGAAGCACCTGTTTAACTTGAAACAGAAATAGATATACTTAATTTATAAAAACTAGTGTTCTGTGGAACGTCTTAATGTACTCTTATACACTATTGTACTATTGTGACCACAAAAGTGTTTTTAAGAGAAAAGAAACACCATTTTATGAAATGTCCTTCTTTCCTTCTACAAGAGTTGACCCCAGCATCCAAAATACTCACATATTCTGACAAAAATAGGCAGTTGGCATCTGCAATTGTTTCCTTTCATGCACCAAGAAACCGACAGACTCTCAGTACATCTTTATGGCTCAGAGAGCCAGCGCAGGAAGTTAGGAAGTTAGGAAGTACTACCCTGGTGTTGTTGTTGGATTGAGCTGACTGTACAACATTAGCATTATAATGGCAACATGGTGTTATTTTGTGCTCTTATGCTCATTATGCAAGGCTGCAGTTTTTAGAGGTGGGACAAATGTTGCCTAATGTAACGTAAGTAACCTTATTTACTTAAGCATTTAAGAGGCCATCAGGTGAAATGACTTTAATCAGTCAGACGGGAAGACGAAGGAACCGCTGTAGCAATCTCTGCTGTATGCTTTTCAGGAATTAGAGAAATTCCCCAAAGAAAGCCAGAGAGCCACGGCAGTAACGGACAACACTAAAGACGCTCATCAAGTCAAGACTTCATGATGGATTTCACTACTGAATGAAGGCCTGCTGTTCCACAGGAGTGATGGTGTGACGACAGTCATGAGGCGCTTAGTTATAGGTGTGCGTTATTAAACTAACAACAACACCTGTCCAAAAAGAGACTGGCATCACGTCGGTACTCACTGTTGGTGGAAATCCAAAAGAAAACATAGTAACATTTGTAGTTATAACTTGATAAACTGAACAGTTTATTAAAATGAAACTTTTGCTCTGACATATTATTAGACTTGGCTGCACATTAAGAATATCTAACTAGGAAAAGTGTTTCTTAAAGTTTTCAAGTCACTCTCCACCCCTTGTTCAATAGGCCATAACGTAATTTTCATATAAATTACATTTTGACTGCGTAGATTGTGGACTAATTACTTCAAGATGGTTTTATAACGGCCCAACTTTGCTATGCAGGAAATCAGTCGGCACAACCAATAAAGAATTTAATCACACCAACCCAGCACTGTGGTTCCTGGCAGCAGAACGCCGACAGCTGACCAGATAATGCGCTCTTTTAGCCCAAAATTCAGCAAAATATGCAGCTAGACATCAAAAGTGGCACTCAAATTGATCTATTCTGTTGCTCTTACAAGTCTTGGACGTATGGAAAGTGAATCAGCTGCTCAGCCCTGCTGCTCACGTTCTGGTACTTTAAATAGCCTCTTCACAATTTTTTCATCAATTCCATAGTCAATAAATTTGTTTTTATTTCAGTTTATTTGTGACTCCCAACGGCTGGAATACAATAATGAAAATAAATATATAAATAAAACAAGTGATGTAGTGCGAGTTGGCCTCTTTAATCACAGCCGAGCGCCTTTTGTCCATTACGGCTGTTCCTCTCCTCTTATTACCCTGATCTAATAAGTGCATTCGCTTGCAGTGACAGACACGTATCCCGGACTGTTACGACTGTCGTTACCCAGCCGTATTTTCGAGCCAAGGCATTTCCCATTTTTGCTTAATTAGACATTGCTAAATGTTAACAGATAAAGCTCGGGCGAGCAAGTCAGTCTGTGTTCAGATTTACACCCAGGCAGAGCAGATGGCAATAAATTAGATATGAGAGAGAGAGGGGCGGGAAACGAGCTAAAACACTCTCCCAATTCCTGAGAAACAAGCAGCCCCTCTCATCTTTTCTGACATGTTTGAAAGGTTTTGTGCATTTTCTAATCGATTACGGATTTGGATTGATGAACACTGCCGTGCCCTCCGACACCTCCACATTGTTTTTGTTTATCATGGTATTCTGATTCTCCACTTGCAATAAAATCTTTTATGTCTAGCTGTTCTAATGCAGTTTTATGAGTTCAACACTGAGATCAAAAGGTTTTCATCCATTAATCGTCTACAAATCAAACATGGCCATTCTGTCGTGCTTATCATACAGATGCACTGCTTAGATATCAAACATTTATCGCAAAGTAAGAAATTGCTCTGAGGTTTATGTGAAAGAAATTATTGCAAGTGTGCATCAAAGCGAATGTCTGAAATGTTCACTTTTAGTAGTTGCAAATAAATGAAAGAAAGTATGTGAATATTGTCATTGACTGATGGCCTGGCATTTTCAGCTGAAAGCTAGTGAAACTTGACACTAAAGTAAGACTTGTGCAACAAGTATCACATTCACTAAAAAAAGTGTCACACAGGTGCCATGTAGGAAAAGTCTGAAACAAGTTCATGCTGAATTAATTTTCCCTGATTCACATTCAGTTATGTCTCTTGCCTTTTAATATTTTCCCTGCCAGAGATAAACTACAGTCGATGAGGGAATTCTCACCCTGTGAATGTGTTGTTATTTGATTATTTGAGACAACTCTAAAAAGAGAGTGCATGCAGTGTGGTAGTGCTGCTTAATTAAGTGGCTGTGATACTGCAGAGCTGACATTTTTACGACCGGAGTCTGAGAAAGCACTGAAAACAAATTAAGCCCCGTGGTACGCACTATTGACAAACAATGTGATGCTCATGAATATGAAAATCTGCCCTTTGTGTTTGTGATAAAAACTTCATCTGATTTGAAATACAAAAGATGTAGCATTTCTCATGTATGAAAAGTTATATATATTGCGTTCTTCCGTCTTTTATCTCGGAAATTAAATTTACAGAGTAAAGGTGGCAGAAGTAATATTTTTTTTTCCGTGTATTTCCAGCATTTATAATTCATACGTACAGGGAGAGTAAAGGCTTCACACAACAAGGGTGATGATTACAGCAATGACAAGTGATTTTACTAAATACAGATGTAGATGTACAGTACATTACTAAAACTTTTTTTATTTATTCACATGGCCACATGTGATCCAGCTGTTACTGTTTGAAGATGGTAGATCTTGAATCCATTTTATATATATAATATATATATATATATATATATTTTTTTTTTTCCTTATACAGATTCAAGATGGGTGTTTAACTCCAGAAATTTATTTCAAATACAACCACATAAGTCTCCTTTTCAGAACAAGATTCATCGCTATGGTCTTTCTATTACTGCAGTAATCTAAATGCAAATTTTAACTGTCCATTTTTTCCACTAGGATGATGCCTCTGCCACAGCATGTGCACTAGAATTAAGATGTGTCTTCCTCCTATTTTACCTCCTTAGCTGAAAATTTAACTGAATTAAGACTGCTTACCTTATTGACACATCGTGGAAGAACACTTCACTAAACCAAACAAAAATAAAGCTTTTTGGTTCCGTTTTCTAGCAGACAGCTGTGTGCAACCGGAGCCTTCTAAGTAGAAAAATTAAAATGCGTAATCAGTAGCTGAATTATGGATTCATGGTGGTGCACTGCGATGATGAAGATGATGATACTGAAGCCAATGAAATTATGCTTTGCATTCTTGAAATAAAATGCTTGAATGTAATCCATGTGGAAAAAGATGTAATTTTGAATTGAGACTCAGCTGGTTTGCAGAGTTTTTCTCACTGACATTTCACTTTATTGCACTTGGAATTTGGAAGCACACACATTGTGATGCCACAGCTGTCCTGCACACACTGATATGGATTGGTGGCAGTGAAAGGCTTCATCATTCCTGCCTCCCTTCTTGCCCCATCATCAATTTTCCCTGCATGGGTATAGTCCTGAGTGACACCTGGTTAGTTGCTTTCTCCTATCTCCTCTCCCTGAGTGCTGTAAATGCAACAGAGGCACAGGAGTTGAACGTGCCTGTCCTCGTGTTGGTGGTCTGATGCCCGTAACCTTCCTGTGCTTGTTGCTACCCTGCCACTGCTACTCTATTGTACTCAATCACTCTGGACAAGGATGCTTGCCGTGGCCTTTTTCTTATCATATTCTGTTCATTACAGAACCAGTAGCTCTGGAACATCTGAATCCATATCATTAATTTCTTCACTGTCTGAAATAAATTAATTTGTCTGAAATAAAACACATCTGAGTCTCATGAATCTAAATCAAAGTATTAGTCTGCACCTCATATAATGTACAATCCCTTCTAATTCTTAGAATATTGCCTTCTCCCTATCAATAGATTTTAGGTTTCAAGAAATGTGCTTTGAGGCTCTGGAGGTGTTTGAGTTTATTGAAAGGTCAAAGCAAAATGCCAGATCTTGGCCTGTTCCAGGCAAGAGAGAGCTGGTTTCGTATAATAAGAAAATAAAGGTGAACCTGCCAAAAAAAAAACAAAGCAAAGATAAAACAATCTTTTCTCAGGGTACTCTGAGCTGTCACAGTCCTATCGTTCGGAGCAGATATTCATCGTGTACAATTCAATCAGTGGTCACTGAAATGGCTGATCTGAAAGATTTATCAGATTGTGTCTAATCTATCAGAGTAAAAGCTGCTTTCTGAGAAGTGGAGTTAATTCCTGTAACTGTTGTCTATTTGGAGCTATGAGCGCTTCATTTTCTGTTCAGATCAAACCAGGGCTGCACGATTTTATAGGTTAGGGCAAGACCGACTCCATAAACAATGAGCCAATTTAGTTCACGGTCTCTTAAACATCTTTTTAAAACATTTCTGCTATGCAAAAGAAAAAAGGATTTTTGGATGAAATATTAAAAAATTATTTAAATCTCTTTAAAAATTAATTAAATAATTTCAACCTAATTCAAGGAAAAAAGGTACATCCATCGGCAGTGTCTTTCACTGACTTTGTATGACCTTCTTTTGTTCATAGTGTCTTGCTGTATTGAGGGGGCCCCAAATCGAGTGTAGGAAATCTACAATAATGTCTGTAAGTAGTGAATGTGGTGAAGAATAACTTACGGAGGTTGTAGGGTTACGTGCAGAGGTGCACACAGTCGGTCCTCTGGGGCCGGTGTCCGGCAGGTCTTAGATGTTTCCCTGTCTCAACACACCTGATTCTAAGAGTCGCCATTAAGGTCTGCAGACGTCTGCGACACAGTCATATCTATCATGGAAACATGTAAAACCTGCAGGACTGGCCCTCAAGGACCGACTATGTGCACCCCTGGTTATATGTAATGTGTGTTTGTGTGTGATGATGTCCTGCGCCCATTCTTTCCTTGACACCATCATGCTCTTCTGTCGTCATGACATCCAAAATTTTTGCAGGTGCATCTAAATCAGGGGTGGGCAGTGACGGCCCAAGTCATTGGCCAGGAATTTTATTAATGTTCAGGGAGTAAATACATGCCTATTGTAAAGATAATAAATTACAATTTATTTCAGTCTGTCTGTGTTTTTTTTTTTTTTTTTTTTTTTATGATATTGATATTGCGCTGTTGACACTGCAGTGACAGAAAAATCTTCCAAAGAAATGTGTATTAATGCCAACATTTGGCAGTTGGCTTATCTAATAATATCAGCACAATAAGCACCAGGAAGATGCTAAAAGTTAAAGCAGAATTGATGAAGGAGACAGAATCATTATTCACATATTTTTTTCCTTTGGTGTAGTGTGTGACGCTGCGCTGATAATGACATAAATGAAGTGAAATGATTTGGATAAAATCTCAAGCTCCAATTCGATATTGACTCTGCCTGTTGACTATTGACGTGTATTGGAGCTTTACCACAATGAGTCGTGTGCTCAGCGGCGTCTACTATTTATAGGCAGCAACTCTTAAACTCAGTCATCAGTGAAGTGCTCAATGGCTCTACTTTACTACATGTTTGTTGTTTTTGTATAAAACTCCACATTTTTCTACTCCAGCTCAGTTTCTCTTTCTTACATTCTACATTCTTTAAAATGCACATATGAAATACCACACCAGAGCGAAATAGTGTATCTTCTGTCAAGAGTTATGTTTTCTAAACTGTATTTCCTCGCTGAGTTGAGGGGGTGGACGTCTTATCCAAGAAGTGTCTAATAGAGTTGGTTATCTCTCTGAGCCTCCATGGGGGCTTTTCCTCATATGGTGTTGCCGTTGCAAACGACTCAGAAACTGTGATCTCTTTTGCTGAGATCACACTGAATCTCTTTTCACTGTCTTTGCAGAAAAATTATCACTATTTTCTGCTAGTCAATCATCGTGGCTGGGCTCTCACCCTCGGAGCAGGCTGCTGGGGAGGGTGGCACCAAACAAGCATGTCATCTGTCTAAAATCCGTAATGAACAGTTGTTTTTTTTGTTTGTTTTTTTTTTTTAAACCAGACCCATGTCTGGAGATAGTGGTGGGATGATTTGACTTTTCAAGAAAAGATCAATATCTGCAACTGATGGCTGACAGTTTTCAATGATGGTCTCTTTGGAGTCGGTGTGTTGTGTAAAGGTAAACCTCCACGTTTGAACGTTAAATTAATGTGGACATCATGTACGCCAGTCTGTGACGGGAAGCAGACAACGGGTCAGGCAATTAATATTCATGAAAAGCTGCACATGAATACGGATTTCAAATCTTTTATTACCAGATCTGTTTGGTGGATGAGTGTAGGTGTATGTGAACTTACTGTATTTGATTTGAAAATATCTTTTATAAATGGAAATGGCATAAAACTTGAATAAGAACACAAAAAATAGGATGGTTATAGGAAACGATTGAAGAGTCAGAGGCTTATTAAAATCAGGCACAAACGGTTGAACTGGCCTTATTAAAAAGGCTTCTTTCTTTGTAATAATGTTACATACTGGAGTTTAGTTCAAAAAGGGATAAAAACAAAACGCCTTTAGTTTTCAAGGCTGAGGAAGAATAATGTGTGTTGTTAACAGTGTCCAGTTTTAATCTGTAACCTGTGTCAGTAAAATTAAATCCAAAGAGAGAAAATGAGTAACCCTCACGGCAAAAAATGTTTATTTCCTCAGAAGGATTCATTATTAATTCTTTATTGTTAGCTTATATTATTCATTATTCATTATTTCATGAATGTAACTTACTAGAAATAAGATTATTTTCCAGTAACCAAGCACAAGACGCTATGACTTCACCTCCTATGACCAACGAGTAGTTTCAACAGAGTGAGGCATCACCCTCCGCTCCTATCTCTGCTGACAGCTTCAGATGCCCAACAGAGCACAGCGCCAGGTAAACAATACGGGCTGGCCGATGAACACTACAGCTACTGGTAGCAAAGTTTGTAAAAGATGCACTTTTGAATGATGTGTCCATCTCTTTTTTTTTAATGCTACAAATAAACCATTGTTACTGGCAGATCACACTTCCAGGATTTGATTATTGGCAAATTCTCTGCTAAAAATGCTTTGTTTAAAAGATTCAGAGGGTTTAGATGAATACTGAGACTGAGTTATGTCCTCTTTTAATCTCTTATATTAACAGCAGGGCCTTAAGACAAGATAATTTGGTTTGGTTTGGTTTCATACATTTGGTTTCCCTCCATCAGGAATGTCAGATTGATCCCCAGACCTGTTACATTCCTCTTGACAAGTCACTGAATCCCACACTGATCCAAATGTCCAATCCACTAAGACGTCACAAGCCAGAGTTGTCGTAGTGAAACTCCTAAACCTGGATAAATAGGGATAACTGTCAGGATCCAACATAAAGGCATTTGGGAAATCAATATGAGCAAAATATCACAAATATCCGCAGTGGCAACCGCCTAACATATGGGAGAAGCTGAAATAAGTTGTTTTTGCTTTGTAATCGTCTACATTTACGTGTCTATGTTTTGCTGAAGGAAATAATTTATTGGTAAAACTCCGATGAGAATTTTGTTTCAGACTGTAAGTAGAGTGATTAATTAATTGGTTGGTTAATCAGACCAATTATTGACCTTTTTTAAATATTTGGCACTAGCTAATGCCTGAAATTATGTTAATGAATTAGTCTCGAAAGCGTCAGCCAGCTGCATCTGCAGGCAGCCGTTCATTCCTTAAAATGTGACGCTCTTCCTTGTCTCTTTTAATACATGTCCTTTTAAAAGTTATTTCATTAACTTCATTACAGTTATGCATATATGAGTGACATTTTTTGATTTTGAAGAACAATATCTTATTGTTTAGAGAGAAATATTAAGCATTAGCTCAACATATTGCCCAAAAAAAGAAAAATCTGTTTCATAAATTAGCCTTTGGCTGCCTTGATTTCCAAAAACTGACATCAGCTTTAGAAAAGAAATAAAAACACATTTCGGTTGACCTTTGTTTGAGAATTTAGGTGGCATTCTCCAATTAGCATTTAGAATGAATGAGGAAATTTTCATGCAGAGAAAGTTGCAATAAATAATGACTGAAATTGATTTAATGGTCTACCAAAGATGGATGATGAATAGTAGGGTCAGAAAGTGACTTTTTGTTTCTACTACAAAACTTCCTGTCAACGTTCTGCTTGGTTGAACGTACCTACGTTTTTAATCTCAGTTGTAGCAAATAAGGACAAAGTGGTGGGGTGCAGGGAGTCCCCTGTAACGCTGGCACAGAGAGCAGCGCATTTGCATTTAGATTTATTATGCAGAACCATTGTGTACATCAGTTCACTGTGACTCTTAATTACCCTGCGTGACAGAGGACGAAGCTATTGATGGGTGTCGCATGGATCGAATGTTTGACATTTTATTTCAGAGCCATCAGCACAACCTCCAGAATAAGAAATGGGGAGGTGATCTTGACCACATAAAAAGTTCACTGAGGTGGATTTCTTTCATGTGAGATAAATATGGGTTGGCGAAGACGCACAAGCTGCATCTCACTCCAACATGAGGACATCAACTTTAAGATGGAGTAGTTGGAAACTCCATCTAGCGTGTTTGAAAACACCTTGGGTAGTCATTGTGGTTTTTAAGGAAGAAAACGTCAGAATGTGTCGGCTTTAAAAAGTTATCAAGGAATAGGAGACTCTTTTTTTAAAATTTTTTTTATTTTTCTTGAATGCAGTTGCAACTGGAAGGCAAAAACATGTTGAAACTGTGTTGGAACGACTGCGGTAATCATTTATAAAGCGAGTAAAGGGCTGATATCAGGCAGAAATATGACTCTTTGCTGGTGTTGCTTTAATTATCTGGAATGGCTACATTTTCTTGGCTTTGCATCTTTATAGATTTTAGATTATGTGCGTAGGCTGCAGTGTGGATAGCTAAACAAATGCCCTCCGAGCCTGAAAATCAATAATCTCATCAGCTGCAAGTGTCAAACTGTTGGGACAGTTTGACACTTTGCCTCATTTTGCGTCAATAGAAAGCCGCTTTTCCTGAGTCACAAAAATGAATTACTTACACTTTGCACTTTTTTTTTTTTCATTTTTCCAGTTGAAATGATTAGAATAAAAAGTGTGCAGTGACTTCACAAACCTTCTCAATGGGGCTGATCAGCAATATTCATGTGTGTCTACTTGACATGAGCATTCACAGATGCATGCATCAGGGCAATTAGGTTGGTGCTAATTATGTTATTCTGCTCTGAAACGTTCACAATCTTAAAGCAGAAATATTATCATCAAAACCTGCTGACAACATCTGAACTTTACGGCAAGGCTTGAAATGTAATTTGCTTGTTAATTATATCAATCTTTGCTATAGGCTGGTGTCATCGTGTCAGGGAAACATTCCAATCCTCCTCTTCTTCGTGTTTCAACATCCAGCGGAGCACAGATGCCAGCTGATCCATTGTTACTTGGAATCATCTGTGCAGAGTAGAGCCAAAATGAAGCGTGAAAAACAAGCAGTCATAATTTCCAAATGAGATGTCATTACTTTGCCAGACTAACGACCAATCTCACATTTTTTTGTTTTTTCTGTTTTTTTTTCTTTTTATCTGGCAATCGAGACAGACCATGTAAGGCTTTTGTCTTTCTTGGGAATGCCTTTGAATGCATCATTGCAGCAAAAATCATCATATCACTTGAAGTGATATGATGTTTTTTATTTTTTTATTTATTTTGGCATTCTGCACAGTTGATTCTGAGGAATGTGTGGTATGCTGGCCAAAATGCCGTCTAAAAATGTGATGGTTATAACTTTGAGCAAAAAAGCAATTTTGAAAGAATGTAAGTGTAAAAGGAGAAAAGGAGATGGAGCTTGTTCAAATGAAATGACTCGCTTATGATAGTTTTAGTGCTGGTACTTCGTTCAGTACATTACAGACACAAATCTGATTTACAGCCATTTCTTGGCTTAATAGTTTATCTGCAAATATGTGAACCATCTGGATGCATTCATTTTATTTTACCAAAGAAAAAAACATTTTTTTAATTATTCCAGCAAAATAAGCAACATATGGGCTGGAGGTTTTAAGGAGAATACAGTTTTAGTAATAAACCCTGGCTAATTTCTCCTTCATTGCAGTTATGTCCTTGAGATGAAAACGCCAGACAAAGCACTCTGGACCTAATTTCATTAAACGGCATGTTTTGCCAAGTCAGTGAACCGAAAACGAGGCAGTTGAACTCCCCAGTCTCTGTCAAGTGGAAGGTGGTGGGAGTATCTCACAACCTCATACCAGGTTACTAATGCTGTAGCCTCGAGTGAACCTCAACGCCTCCTCAACCTGCTGTTTCATCCGAGGCTTTATTTCTCAGTGCTGTACATTTTCTGCTCAACTGTGCTGCAAAATAAAAGTAGAAAGGGAGAGACAAAGCAAATATTTCTTTCATGGTGTTATGGGTTATTAGACACACAGTCGCATTAAGCAGCGTCTCATTATCAGGGCAGAGATAAACTAAAAAATCATTAGGGTTTGAGACCACTGATGTATCGTTATTATCATCACATTGGTTCTGTAATGGCTGTTTGTGTTTTCCATCTATTTATGTGCTAACCTAATGGTCATGTTCATCACTTTGTGTATGCGTGTACTCGCCTGCATGACTGCAGAGGGCTTCAGTGAGCTGTTCTTAGGTAAAATGAAGGTAACGTTTCTTCACATTTGGACTTTTAAAGGGTTAGAAACCCAGTGGTGCAGTCTCATCGCCTTGGACTAATGGGCTATTATGCACATAGCGCACACTGGAAGTTTAATATTAATAATTATCAATTTAATTAATGAAGATCAAAGGAGCGGAAGCAAAAGACACTGTGTTTAGGATTTTGCCTTAGGCGGCCCTCAGTGACCACAGCATGTGATTTAAACGATATGCCTGATGGAATCCCATCTACCTCCCCTTCAGCACTTTACACTGCAAGCTATTGATGTTTGCAGCATTGCACTCTGGACTGCTGGGTGATATTACTCTCAGATAAGTGCCTGCAAAAAAAAAAGGTCCACTTTAACCTGCGATACCTTTTGTGCAAATGGGGGAGTCAGAGAGTTAAGAGGTGGCTGCGCTGTTGGATTATTCCTTTGAGGTGGCTGTGATCTCTTATATTTGTCACCTCTCTTGTCTGCTGTCACCTGGCCCTGATTGTAACGTCAGCCACAAATCTGCCAGAGTGCATTAGGACAGTGACGGATGATGAGCTTTCACTTATTACTGTTATTATCTTTTTTTATTTGTGCAGTGTTTTGAGGTATTCTGGTACCAGAATACACCAGGGGTGGTTCATTGTCTTAAACGGAATTCAGATTTTATTAGCAAATTAACTGCTATGTGCATTTTTCTTCCTAGATTGTTGTATAATGTGTTCCTTTGGGAGTTTATCTCTGTGCACACTTTGACTGCCATCCCTCATTACTTTTTTTTTTTTTTTTTTTTTCAGGCTGTCAAGCCCCCATCTCAAATCAGAGATAATCTAATGGACCCTCAACCGAGCTTTGCTATTAAACTGGAGTGCTTTGACCTCAAAGGCATTCAGAAAGCTACTTAAGCACCAATGTTTTTTGACACTTAATTAAAATGACTCAAGCAGTATTTCCTGAGTGTTTAATCAAAGCATTCAGGAAGGTGTGACGAACTGTTAGCCCACATTTCAGTTTCAGTGCAGTTCAGGGACATTTGGGAGGCTGAGGCAATGTGTTCGGGATCACTTGTGAATCGAGCAGTGGGCACGCTCCATTTTTGGTGTTTGGGAAATGAATTCACATTATTGATTTATATTTAAGGATTCTGAAGGCTCCGTGGCATGCTGCCACAGAGGGCACATCAGCATTTGTAATCAAGCAACATAGTTCAGCATTATTAGCCTTGAGCAGTGCTGGTATAATGACTCAGTGAGGTAATATTAAAAGGTGGGCTCTTTCAGGCTCTCAAGTGACAAAACTGTATTAATCAAACAGTTATCACACAAGAGGCCAAAGGGAGAGGGAATAATGAGAAAGCAATATCACAGATTAGGATTTAGTCTTTTCCTATAATGCCTATGTCTCCTTGGGATACCGGTATATAATAGTACAGCTGGTAACACATATTTGAAGATTCTGCAAAGGGGCTTCATGACTCACTGTGATGGGAGCGGATTTGTTTTATGCACCAAGCAGCAGAGTAAATAGGAAAGTAAGTCAGTGTTGGCCTCTTCATAAATGCAACCCTTTCCTTTGCAGGTTTGCAGATTTTTCTTTCTTTTTCTTTGTGTGCATGTTTAATACACATTTTGGATACCTTTAACCCCAAATATTTTCCAAAATGAATGTAATTTCTGTGAATGTTAATCTGACACTGAACTGGTGAAGCTTTATGAAGAATTTTTCTGTATTTTTGAATGTGTATCATATTTTTTGATGGCCAGAAATGCTGCAACACTTGCTGGCCCTTAAAGTCCCACTGGGAGGAACTTTATCCCTCCCTCCCTCCCTCTCTCTCTATTTGTACTTCAGTCTTTCACAGGATGTATTGAAATATTGAATAGATGGAGTCTAATGCTGACAATGGCTATAAAAAGCTTATGAATAGCTTCACATTCTGCATTTCATCTCGCTGACTTTATTCAGTTCCAGTTAGCAAGTGAACTTTGAAAAGCTATTGCTGCATGTTCAAACTGGGGCAGATTAATGGGAATTTCTAGAGAATGGGTAAATCCTCCCCAGAAAAAAATAACCATTTATAACTCTGCGATGCATCAAGAATGCAAAATGATTCTGTACAGTGTTTTTTCAAAGCCATCTCTGGACTGTACGCTATAAAATATGCACATGCAAGCTATACTTGTTGCATCACTCTGACTTCAACCTTTTATCTCAGCATGGAATAAAGAATTTAAGAGATACAAATGGAATATTAACTTTAACCTATTAATGAGCCCCCCTGGATCTGGAGACAGATGATGCAGAGATCATTGAAGCCTTTTTAATCATATTATGCACGATACAAAATATACATGCAGCACAACAAACGAACGGGGAAACCCTCAGCTGTAAGCCTGTAAAGACTAGTTCCAGCTCATTAAAACAATTCCAGCATCAAGTGGCCGAGTGAACACAGTGTAGGACTGCAGCATGGCTTAGAAAACCAGAACTCCACACTAGGTGCTACATCCTTCCACTAGACTGTCATCAGTTGAAGACTCTACAGTTGTACAGTGTCAGGAACAGCACTGTACGACAAATATTCAGAACCAGCAGACAAAACTAAATGCACCAAAACAAACAAACAAAAAAAAAAAAAAACAACACACAGCCAAAACAACTTCCCTGTTGTCAAGCAGCTCTGAATTCAGTTCTGCCTTTGGTGTTCCACCATCGTATATCATATTCATGTTCAAAACCCCTTTTGATTCTTGTAATTCAACATCTTGACAAATCAAAATCATTTTTGCGCTCTGAGACCATTTCTGTCACTGGGAGAACTTTTATAGATGAAGGCATGGCTTCTTAAGAAACATGAAATCTTGAAGTGACATTGATTAGTAATCTGCCTATTGATTCTAAAGGTGTGAAGGTTCCATGGAGGTGTCAATCATCCAATCCAATCATCAATCATCCACATTTATTGATACATACGGTATCATATATATATATATATATATATATATATATATATATATATATATATATACATGTATGATGTGAAAAATAGGTCTCCTTAGGAAAAAGTTAGAGACTATAATGTTTATATAAAATAGAACTTTTATGAAATCCTAAAAATACCATTGCAAATCTACCAGATCAATGATGTGGTCGCGCAAACATCTGACTCTTCTGTGTATGGGCGCTCAGGCCCTTAGGGTGTTATGGTGTCTTTGTACAAGGACATTGGTCCCTGATGTGGCATCTGTGGACCGAACTTACTCTGGTGCATCCCACAGATGTTCAATCACATTGTGATCTTGGGAGTTTGGAAGCTGGGTCAGTGCCTTGGGCTCTTAATCTCTAAGCAGTTTTTTCACTGTGGTGGTCAGCGTTATTCTCCTGGAAGAGGCTGTTGCTGCCAGAGGACTTTTGTCTATGGCTAGGACTTGTGTCTACTTGGTCCAAGTCAATTTTTACCTGCCAAAGAAGCACCAACACGGGAGGACTCATCCACAGCTTTCTAATGAAAAGATGTCATTAGTGTTATTCCCCTGGAATTGTACAATGTGAATTATGGTATATTCTTAAAGCTTGGAACTTCCATTCTCAAATTACTGGAAAAAAAAAATGCATCCCAACGATGCCAAATCCATCTCTGTGACAGTCTGCTGCTTAATTACTATAATGCATCTACCCACAGGTTTCTTTAACACAGGGGTGTGTGTGTGTGTGTGTGTGTGTGTGTGTGTGTGTGTGTGTGTGTGTGTGTGTGTGTGTGTTGTGGTGGTGGTGGGGGGGCAGCAGCAGCAAATGTGAGGCCTCATCTGTCTCATGTACACACTCTACGCTGCACCTTTTTTCCAGCAGCTTTAACCATCAAATCATGATTTCCCTAGAGCAGCTGTTAATTATGTAATTCATGTTCACATGACAAGATAACGGATCATCCATGCATTCCCTGAATGGGTCTGATGTAGCTGTTATTTGTCTTTTTTATTCTCATTTTACACTGTTATCATGCAAACCATGCGGCCACATAATCACCGCTCAGCCAAAAACATCTGCAGAATGTTTTAATTATATTTCTTTGACGTGAAAGATAAAGAGGAGTTCTACAGGAGTAAAAAGCATTAAGTCCATATAATGCTGATGTACTGGAAACCTGGTAATTGTACTAGATAACATTTATCTGTAGCATGTTTTTTTCTAGTCCTCCCCACCTTGCGAAGCTTTCAAAGCCTTCCATAAACTGAAACCAAACTATATCAAATTACTTTTATCAATTATAAACCATAGGAAAATGTATTAGTTTTTTATCTTTATTTTTTTGTTAAACGTCTGAAATAATGTAACCCCCGACACCCACCCACGTTGGTGGTCTTGACGACCAGTTTGAAAAATCACTGCTCTGTCACAGAGGCTGTGCTACTGGTCTAAGATTTATTGCTTTAGCTGTCAGGAAAGCCACAGGTCTCAAATGTGCAATGTTCTAAATAAAGGCAGGAAAGAAGACGACAATAAAGGGGAAAAAATGAACAGCGGAATTAATTATGCACTTGGATTGGCTTTCAGCAGCTGTTTTTGTGCAGCGTGAAGCAAGATTTAAAAACTTCCTGTAACTCCACATCCAAAAAAAATTTCTAGCTCAGTCTTTAGGAGATGAGTCAAATTTTGGAAACTGAACTACAAAAATATTGCTGTCAGGAATTTTTCCAATGTTTTTCCTTTTTTCAGGTCTGATACCAGTGCACAAGAGCAGAAATTTTACATATTTCTCCTTCATTATCCTTGTGCCTTGAGAATGTTCAGAAAGTGTTCAGGCTGACGCTACCGTTTTTTTAGTGTCAGATTAGGTTCAGAAGTTATTCCCTTCTGGCTTACTTTCACTTTTAGATATTAGAAGTTCAGATTATTTTTCTCTTTTTTTTTGACTGAGTGAAAGACGGAGTGAAAGATCCTCCACAGAGAAGACATATTTGTGTTTGTGCTCACGTGGTTGTGTTTCTGTTTGGATGATTAGTTTACCAGAATAAAAGAGGACCAATACCTTTGTGAGATGTCCAATGCCAGTCAAAGCACACTCCAAACTGACTTTGTGCCCAAGTTTAGTGACAGACTTATGTTTATGGCAGGATTCTACCATGTAGGTTCCCTGGCAGCTGGGAAGCACCAACAGGAGTACTTCAATTGTTTGAAAGTATGGCAAATAAAACACGGATTACTCTCAAGTCTCTTAAAACCACGGGCGGTGTAAATGAGCACTGCTGTGTGCCAAGTTGACACAACAGCCACTTTAGCTTCTACCACTTTCCCAAAAACCCAGAACTGGGTACCCTGTTAATGTGGTTCATGAGCATTGGGATAGTTCTTCATCTGAAAGAACGTTCTCAGTCTCTGTCAACCCTGATTTAGAAGTTGATGGCTGATTGTGGCACTCCCAAACACCAGCCTGTGTACCAGCTAGTGTGTCCTTTTATTTGGTTTAGCCACCGTGGATGAGGACCTGCTTCTTTGGGAAGGCTGTTGAAGCCTGAGTGGCTGTCATATCAACATGAAGCCGAGCGGACTGGCACAGTGTGGTGCAGTATCAGGCTCATTTAAGCCTCCCTTGGTCGCAAGAAACTTCTTCAAAAAACTTCAAGAATCATTCACATTGCATTTTTCACCGACATGCCAGACTACAACAGAAGTCAATCACTACGCTTGAGCACATGGCCCTTTCTTAAAACTTTTCAGTTGTCATGAGAAGGCTGATCATTGGCCATAAATGACATGGGGATCTCTGTGGGACAGCACGGGAAGGCTTTAAAAGATGTCGGTTTCTTTTGTCGTCCATGCCAATCCCCTATAACCCCATCTACTGAGGAGAAAATAGAGCTTTAATAAATAATTTTCATGTTGACTGACAAATAGGATTGGAATGATGTTGTTAATCATTTATCAAAACCACTGTTTTTGGTAGGCTAATTGATTAGCATAAGGCATAAGCCATGTATTAATTAAATTAAACACACAAAAAAAAAACAACAACCTTGTAATAACAGCTTTTGTTGATGAAAATAAAGTCATAAACAAGTTCTTTTCTTTTTTTTTTTTTTTGAAGCTAAATTGCTTACCAAAACATAGCAGGAGTGATTTATGACTCTTAATAACAAAGCAGATCTGTCAGTCCGTTGGATTGTGTAGACAATAAGAAATGGGACTGCCGGAGACCTCACTTGCAGTAGGGTGACTGAACACATTATTGTTTATCTTGTACTCAATTAAATCAACGGACCCTTGCTGATCGAGAAAACTCAGCAGGCTGGGTCACCACTGTCACATACGGCGCCCCCAGCCTTTGCAGCATTGTTTTCAATTTTGCTTTTTCTTGCTCATAGTTCAGCTCAGATGAAGAAGAGTTAACGAAAAAACGAACCCAGGAGGGTTCAGTAATATGTGATTTTGCTTCCTCTACTTGGAACACTAATAACTGGAAAATGAATAACACTTCCATTAAGACCAGCGGATCCAATGGTAGAAGGTTTGCACTTAAATGGCACCTTTTTAGCCTCATCCAGGTTCAGCAAGGGACTTGAGCATATTTCTCATTTACACAAGCAGATCCACGCTACAGCGCTTCTATTATTTAATTACTCTGATTGTTAATTATACTAGAATCAACACTGGAGGGCATTGTGATCGTTGGGACTAAGAACCCCACATTTCAGTCACCTTCTAGTCCGGACATGTGACGAGGATAGGGAATGTATTCCCAGTATGAATGCATTCCCTAGACCTGTCACATGTCCCTATGGACCGAGCCACCACCCTTCCAGCTGGTGGGCTACGCACTGCTGGGAAGACGCACAATATCATTGTTGAAAATTATGATGGTGATGAGTCACAATATGTAAAAAAACACTTCATTATTTGGTGTTAATGTCTTTGTTTTCCTGCTACCATAATAAAAGTGTTATATCTTCATGTTATAGTTAAAATCTTTTCTGGAGTTTTGAGAGGAATCAAATCACCAAATGGGAAGAAAACTTAATTAAAAAGAAAAAAAAGGCAACATATTGTGAAGACATATTGTCTTCCCACAGAGCCACAGTTGCTCCAAGGTGGTGACATGTGCAGTCTATGTGTCAAGGAAGCTGCAAACGTGGTGCCACAATAATGCCAAAAATAGAAATGATAATTGTTGATAATTAACTATATAACATTCTTAACTTTTCAGTATTTCCATACAGTGCTAGATGGTAAAGGTCCATATTTATCTTACATTCATTCAACTTTAAGCCAAAGCATTAAGGATGTGAGATTATGTCTCTATTGATTTATCAAAAAACAACTTTATTTAGCTTTTTCCCATTATAGGTGTCGCCACAGCAGATCATCATGTTCCTCATATTGATTTGGCATTGATTTTATATCAGATGCCCTTCCCGACACAACCCTCCCCATTTCATCCAGACTTTGGACCAGCACTATGAGAACTTGACCCCTTCATGGTTGAGGGGAGGGGCTGGGGGTAATGTGAGCTTCAGGGTCGAGTCATGTTTTCAGGATTGATCCTAGCAATCTTTCAGTTCAATTCAACAGATTTTTGCAGAATTATCTGGTGATGATTTCTCTGCAGTGATCTGTGCAGTTCCATGCTGGTTGATATCAACGTTAAACCAACCAGTTCAAGTTCAGGTTCAGTTCAACAGCTTGATGCTGCTGCTACCGTTTTATCTGTCTCCTGCGCCAACCAGCACTTGTAATTGCAATATATTCCCTTATTTTCAAACACTCTTTCTTGTTTTTTTCATGAAGCAAAGTAGAGCTGTATTTCTAGCCTCCAAAGCAGGTCTGCCTTCTTGCAAAATGCTTTTAATATGCATCACCTTGATGCCTGCGTAGACAGCGTCTTTGATTTATCCCGGGGCTATCAAGTATGTCTCGTCTTTCAACATTAGACACCCTCATCCAGGCGGACCAGCTGGAGATGATCAAGCCTGGACTCGTGTCCATGTGGCACTACACCACCCGCAGCTCTCCTCTCCTGACCTACAGCTACTTTGAAGCAACTCATGCGGCCTCGGTGGTCGACTTTAAAGCACCTTTGCCCGCCACCAGCCCTGATGATGGCCAACACTTTGTTGCCTGAAAATCAGTCAACCTAGATTTTAACTACTGTCTTCGTTTCATTTAATATCGCATTAGAATTTCCCAGTTAAAAACATGCCCAACCGCAAGCGCATCATTACATTTTCAATTAGTGAGTATAACAGTCGCTAGTTGACAGACCTGACTGTAATTGTTATGACTTGTATATAGAGGCAAGTGTAAACTAATTAAAAATCATTCAAGACACACACAGGCTTTTTTTTTTTCTTTTTCTCTAGGTAATTTGTTTTTTTTTGTGGCTTTTATCTGTCTTTGACATGAAATCAACAGTTAAATAAGGAACTCAGGACGTGCTCTCTTTTATCACAGTCAACTAAGAAGCATTCAACTCTGTGTGGCCTCTATTTACAGCTAAAGACAATACATTAACCCTCTGAATCTCCATCCCTCTTTTCCCCTGGCCCTTGCACCCCCCCCCCCCCGCTGCCCCACCCCCAGCCCCCCAACCACTGTGCCCTATTTATCACAAGTGCTGCACGCACTGAAGAAAGTGTGATCACGCTGACCTTGAGGAAGCCTCGCTCATAAGAAGAGTCACCTAAGCCAAGATTTAGGGTCTGTCAGTATGATTTCTTATTCTATTTATTGGAAGAAGTGCAACGCTTTATCACTCCCCAGGTTCATGGTTTATATAAGGCATAAGGGCCAAACCGCTTTCAAATGGTGAGCTGTTAAGTCAAAAACCCTGTACACAAAAAAAGATGTCCTTAAGAGTCACCGTGATTTAGGTGTCGTTGGGGTGAATGGGTAATTTTATGTTAGACCGGCACTCCTCTGAATTGAAAACTAAGAAATGGTCAGCAACGTCCCCTATCTACTCTGTGACATTTTCCACAAAGGCATTTGTCTGAAGATAAGCATGAATGAACACACAAGGAAGTATTTCTTTGTTCTATCACTCTCATTTAAAGCCACGTTTAAGAGTTGGATTGTCTTGTTCCAACAGAACTTTTTCAATGGACTTTGCGAGATAAAATTTATGAGTGTTTGTATTGGATTTCTATAAATCATGCAACTGGCTTTTTATTTTTTTCTGAAAATGTTCTCTTTTTTTTATTTCTTACTACAAAAGCTCATTTTATCCTCATTGTATTAGTCCAAGATGCACACGAATTTAACTGAAACATGGACACAGTTTACCTGCTGCCTCGTTTCCTTGTTTTAATCATTATATTTGGCTTTAATGTAAAGGTTATGTTTTGACCATGTCTTTTGTTAACGGCAGAATGACGAAAAGTTAATTATATGTTGTGGAGAGCCACGCGGTCCTTTATCATAAATTGAATGGTCCTGATGGTTATTGCTCACATCATTAACATCTCTCCCTGCTGCCTGCAGCCCAAGAAAATTTGATGGGAATAGTTTAATGAAAGAGGTCCAGCAGTAGACTTGGAACAAAGTCTGCTGTCATGCAAGGAAACCACCATTATATCAACAGCAGGTGACAAGAGTTACACTCTAATATAGACTCAAAGCATGACAATAATATAAATGTTCGGACTAATATTTAATTCAGCTGAGTTTTGCAGTTATCTCCAATGTTGGATTCCCGCTGCTGATCTATTCCACTAAGTCGAACCTAAGCCTTATAATCTGCCGACATAATGATAGAATAGCACACCAGAGCAGCAACTTCCAATTGTACATATTTAAAATAAAACTTGAGCATCAAATACGCTATTCTCTGCACACACAGACACATGGGATTGCATCTAGGATTTTGTAAATCATATTCTGTGCAGAAAGTGTGTCTGTGCGCTTCGTGTTCTGTCAGTTCACGGGCACACCTTTACCCATTCAGTAGGGTTTTCCTTCGCCTTCATAAATCTTCATCGCGTATTTACAAAACAATCCAAGACCGATAATACGTGAATTTATTGTGAGATACTGTGACAGGATTGTCGAACAGATGGGAAATAGACTAAAACATTCACGCTGCACTGCATTAATACTATTCTGTATGCCAGGGAGGGCTTCCTGCTCAAGTGTGTTAGGCAAAATGGGAAATGTTATGCTGTATGAAAGGTACTTCACAGGAAGCTGGTGTCTACAGCGAAGGGAAATTATGTCATTTTAGGACCGCCTCTCCTTTTAAGGGAGTAAAGAAGATTCCTGACATGGCTGAATAAAAAGGAAAACGTTATGACGCACATATTAGATGATAGAATTAATTGCAGAGGCTTCTTGAAAACAGGAAAAAGTAAATACTGCTGGAATCGTGTATCCCAGGGAGCAAGAAACCATTGCTTTTCCACCCAAGATCATTCAGACCGAAGACTGGATATTTTTAGCAGCAATAAGATGTGACCATATGGTGCTATCTTAAACCTCAAGTTACTACGTAATCAGCGGTGTTAAAGTAAAGGTCAGGATTACGAGTCCTCTCATCCTCAATCACAAATCAGGATATTTTGTGAAAAGTCTGGGAAAATATTAAATATACTAAACAAAGCTTCTCAACCAAAACCATTTACTGAGTTTGGAGTGTTAAAAAGGAGCAGAGTTAATGAATTTGTTGACATTCATTTAAAAGAGGAAGGATTTGGACTGTTTCTCTAAATAATCATTAAGAATAATACATGTCAGATTAACTGATAATGTAAAGCTTAATTGCTGCTTTCCTGTCAAAGCTCTATAAATGATACCGTTGCTCAGTGGTCATCTTAGCATCCCTGAAGGATTAAGTTAAGAACTGCTGCTGTACAAATGTATAAAAGTTTTGAATTCCCCAGCTCAAATGAAAAAGAAGCGTATCGACCCAGTAGAGCTATACTGAAAAAGTAAACACTAATGGCCGTGATGTCATCTGCAAGATTTAATCAGTCCAGCAGAATGGAGAGTTCCATATTTGTTTTTACCTTACGCTCTCCTGCAGCGCCGCTCGGCCCCTGAGCCCCCGAGCACCCTCTCTAGAAATCATTACAATCTCCCTTTACCTCTAGGGTCAGTAAACTAATAGTCACTCACCTGTGTGACAGGAAATCTTTCCCAAGTTGCCATTGGGTACCACTGAGGTTGTGTTTAAAGTATTGAGTCGAGTCCAGCCCGTGATGACTGTTTGTTGGGATGGCACCTTATGATTAATTGAGGGTCGGATTGAAAGTATTTCATCACAAATGCAAAGGATGGTGATTACGCTTATAGCGTCCTAATTGACGTTTTTTGGTGGTTTTTTTTGTTGTTGTTTTCCTGAACCCGGAGAGTAGTGGAAGCTTGTTTACTCAGTGATCTTCAAATGTGAACGCACAACAAAGTAAAATGAAATAAGAAGTGGTTTAGATGCACTGGCAAAGAAACATCCTTCATCCTCTATTTCTATCGGTGCCTCCAGTGATTTTTACAATGAAATCTGTCCCTGCATGCTGATGGCTTTGGATCTGTGTTGACGGCACTAATGCAATCAATGGCCACAAACCCCGGAGTCTCTGGGATCTTTTGGGGCTTTGTCTGGAAGGATCTGTGTGTCTTTTAATCAAACAAAGAGAAGACAATGAACTGACTTGACTTTCTTGAAATATCTTCAGAAAGACATCATTGTCAAATAACATGCGTTCAAGCTGATTTGTAGGAAAACGTATAAATGTAAACAAGCAGCTTAATTGCATCAAATTTCTATTCTTATTTTCCAACTGTGGCGATTTGTGAGATGAGCCTCAGCACTGCTTAGATATGAGTAATAATCAGTGCTCAAACGCTGCACAGTGCCTCAGAGGACCTGCCTCACCTGTAATCTTACTCAGAACTCCACACAGAGCTCACTGCTTTGTCTTTCCATCGGGCACAACAGCTGTATTCTCGATATGAAACGGCAGCATCAGGTAACCGCATCCTTCCTACTTCTATTTTCACCACCGCTGCCTCAGACAACAAGCGTATACCACAGGGAACGTTGAATTCGTTTGTTTTCCAGAAAAAGCCTGGGAATCAGTAGGCTGCAGAAAATGTCAGCTTTTACCTCAGCTGGGTATTTCTACCATTGAGAAGAAGAAACGCCACATCTGAGAACGACAGACAAGCAGAGACAAATTCAAATAAATAATTGCTAAGTGGAGTGGAGAGGAGTTGCCCATCATTCAGACAAGAAGTGTGTGCAATATCTCCTAGAGATTGAGAGTCATCCATCACTGCAAGACTTTAATTTGAGATGTTTAGGAGTGTTGCTGATGATTGTCTGAGAGCCAGGGGTGAAGCCTGGTCTTAGGGGCCTACAAGAGCCTGAACTGAGTGTATCTCGCTGTGGCAGAAATTGCCGCCTGACACAAAGCCCCTTTATGCAAACATGATAGTTTCATCTGAGATTGTTTTGGTGACCGCAGACAGAACAGCCAAATCACTGTGTGATTAGCATTCAGATGCTCAAATGTGGAAGTAAGCGTGTGACAGCTTACCGCATCTTCTACTGCTACAGTAATGCACGCAGGCAGATGCACGCAGAGATGCACATAAACACATTCAGACACACCTCATTTAGAGCAGAATGATGTCAAAATGAGTCCACAGAGCGGAGAGAGATTGAAGAGCCCAAGGTAAAGAGTCTGGAGACTTCAAATAATCTCAAGTATTGATTCCATTTAAGCCCCAAGGCTCTTGATGGACACTCACTTATAAATGCAGTGATAGGTGGCATATCCGAGTGACTGATCGCTGTAGTTCTGCCTACGGTAAAAGCTGCTGAGTACCTATAAATAACAGCTCTCTCTAATCAAACAGAGCAGCAGATCTGACGATATGATGACAGTTTAGTAGACGTACAGTGTAATTTACCACAGAGCACTTAGTCTTAACATTAAAATTACATGGACAGTGTGTAGAGAAAGGCTTCAGGACCTGGCTGACTTTTATTTTACCTAGCTTGGTGGTCCTGCTGTGCCTACCTGTTGGCCCATCGTGACAAGAAAGGGCGTGATTTGCTTTGGGCATTTCAGCTTTGGTCTGGTTTGATGTGAAACACTTAAAAGAGATCCATTTAAAAACCTGTGATGTGCAAATTTAAAAAAAACAACAACAAAAAAAGCAGGAAAAACCAGCATCTCAATGTTCCAATAACTGGGCAGTTTTATTTCAGGTTTGTTTTTTGTTTTTTTTGGTCACTGACAATTAAGGCAGTGCGGTACAATCCTGCATCCTGTCCTTTCACAAGACTGTCATCTGTCAACGGCAGATGTGAACATGAGCAACAGGACTATCAAAAAAAAAAAAAAAAAAAAAAAAAAAAAATTAAGTGTGTGAATTGATATGTTTCATGTATGAAAGTCTACAGGTTATCTGGTCAAAGCATCTGGTGCTTCCTGTCGTCAGATCTCTGGAAGCATCACCACGATATGCAGCTGACTCGGTGGGAGTATTTATTGTGACTTAATGACCGCAAGGATATTGCATGTCCCTGTATTTATCCCCTTTACTGCAGTTATCTGTACCTGAGTGGTCGGCGGCCGCATGTCCTGAATGCTCATTTTCTACACAGTAGCTTCTGTGTACTCAAAGGGTCCGACTTCTCTTTTCCTGTGGAAGTGGACTCAATGGAGCATAATTTGATTATTTCCAAGCAGGTGTTTTCAGCCGAATGCTGATAAGAGGAGTTGGTTCCTCTGACACTAAAGTGAGTTATATTTGATATGCTCAAGAAGCGGAAGGTGAAGGCTATTTTTTTTTTTTTAATTCTAATCTTTAAGTGTTTGAAATGCTCTTCTAGTGTAATCTTTATTATTCCTTATCAAATTTCAATGAAGCACATGATTTCAACAGACCTAACAGCGGATTAAGTTCATCCCAGTCCATGTGCATGCCATTTTTTTACACAAGAGATGTTTATCTAATCTAATTACAACGCGCAATGAGATTACTGAGACAAGAATGAAAAATATAAGGGAAGTACAGATGCAGCCAGCTTTGTTTGATGGTACTTTTTTATGTGTGTCTGTGTCATGTTTCCTATCTGGCTCATCGGAATGAGCATCTGCTCCTGCGCGACAGGGGAATGGTTGTTCCTGTGATCCCTCGTTCCTCAGCAAATCAGATTCAGTCAAACCTTTTTTGATATCCTCTCAGATTGTTCTCTAATCCCTTCCCACAGCAATCCCTCACCTTCCTACAATATTGCTGATATACTCTGTGTGCAAACAAAAGGAATCGTGTCGTTCCTGCGATTGAGCCGTCAGACCTCTTGCACTCTCACTCTCAACGTTTTTAGTAGTTCTCTGCTCAGCAAACACATGTCACAAATCTCTTACATTTTAAATCAACACCTCGAGGTTCTCCGTTTGGATGAGGCTGTTCATCTGGATGATGCATTACAGGAATTTTATTATAGTTTAAAAATTGATTTTCACAATTTTCCGTGAGAGAAGCACAGCGCGGTTCAACTTTCCAGAATCTTTTAACACATCCTTATTTGTTAATGAGTGTTGTGCAAAATGATCTGAGGAAACCCAGACATAGAAATAAATGTATATTCCTTTTATTTTACTAAAATGTCTTTTAAGACTTTCTCAGTTATTATTTTTTTACTCTTGAAGCTGTGAAAGATCACACATGAGGGACACAACTGCCAAAAAAGTCTGCCGCACTCCCGCTTTAACTGCATTACAACACCGACAAGGGCACAAGTGATCCGTATTTGTCCAAATCACACTTAACTAGCTGTTGGAAACAATTGTCTTAGCCTTGTTTGCCAGGGAAATTCTTGCAATCTCTTAATTAAATGTGAAACCTTTTGTGTGGTACACTGACATGTTCATTAACCACAAAATCTGAGTGCTAATATAACTGCGGGATATTAGTTTAATTTCATGCGTGCAAAACACAAAGGGACAAGGAGAGAATGCACTTACCTTTTAGTGGTAACTTTAGAGCAGAGAAGAAGCCAGTTTAATCCAAATTTTCACTGAATCAAACTGTCCTCCACCTTTTTGTGCAAGAGCAGGCTCTTTCCCTTCACTCCTCTTAATTCCTTCTCTCACCCTGCTTCAGTCCTTGTTTCTTTTCAAGCATTTTCCCACTCTCGGTGCACACTTGGAGCACACGCTGGAGCATAACAGATGCTTGAGAGCGCCAGGTACCGACGTGGTGGCTCTGGAATAGCTGGAGAATGCGCAGGAGCTTGTACCAAAGTGGAGTGTGTCCGTGCGGTTACAGAGCGACGACTGTGGAGGCGGGGGTTACCGAGCGATTGAGTGAGCAGCGGAGTGTGTGTGCATGCATCAGAGAGTGGGTGAGTAAGAGAGAGGAAGTGTGTGTGAAGAAGAGAGAGAAAATGTGAGAGGGTCTGTGAGCGCTCCCGGCTCTGGGGTGAGCGAGAGCTGTGATTGCACTGGTGCGAGGCAGGAGAGCAACACCCCCCACCCACAAGCCCCACCACCCTTCCTTAACTCCCCCCCGTAGAGGATCTTCATCATCAAGCAGATTAACACCCCACCCCCATAACCTCCAAAGACTGACACGCACGCACCAGGGCTAGCGCTGTGCACCGTGGTCACAGGGGACAATCTAATTAGGGAGACAATCAGAGATGCGTCTTTTGTCCTAATCTCACTCGGTGGCTGACCCTTTACAAAGACACCTGGGGCGTTGTTTTCCCATCTTTAAAGTTCAAAATGTCGAATGCTCAGACACACTTTTGGAAACGGGGCAGTTTCGGATGAGAATGATATGACCATGTAGCCGTGTCATCCCTCAGGGTACTTTTTGGTGTCAAAGTTAAAGTGTTGGGAATCTGCCACCGACATTCTCAGTTTGATATGTTGTCAAAGAAGAGCACAGAAGTAAGCTGCCTAGCGCAGCCGGGCTGTTAACTGATCCAGGGATGTCTGTCCAAAATGTTTGACATTTTTGAACAAACATGAAGATACGGAAGTCTTAATTTTTATAGGGTGGAGAGCTGAGTGATTGCGATGTTGATTTTTAGGAGCTGGAACTCCATCTTCAGGATGATGATCTTTGTTCAACCTGCTTTGGTTGCAACTCAACTGCAACTCAAGTCTTTCATGTACAGATCCATTTTGGTGGCCGTTTTCCACCAGACACACACCAGGGTGGTCCTCCACGACTGTGCTGCTCTAGTTCTGCCTCTCCCCCTTAGTATTACATTTACTTAGTATTACAAAAAGAAACACTCTGTGTGTGCAGGCTGCTGAAGTGCGGTTCCTCTTCTGGATGGTTCTACTTTCCCCTACAGAGAGTGGGAGAAGTTTGATCAGCAGCCAGGTCTGGTTGATGTTTCTTTGAAAGGGAGATGGGTTTTTTTCAGACACGTCCAGGCAGGTGGAGTCTCTAGGGCAGACTCAGGACATGTTAGAGAAGTCCAGGCTGGCCAAAGAACGCCTTGATGTCCTTCCTGAAAGCTGGAAGAGGTAACCAGGGAGACCTCCCTGTCTCCTCCAGTTCTGTGCATGGATGAATGGGTGGATCTACGAGTGCACACATTCCACACATTCAGACTTGTTCTGATAATGGCACGATCCAATTCAACACTGGAGTCATCCAAATGATCCAAATACAATCCTTCCATTTGATTATTTGGCCTAAGAAACGGATAAGTATAATGCAATACCATACCTGCAGTGCGGGAAGTGACCTGGATGTTTTATATTTTCCAGAAGTATTTCATCAACTACCTTCTGGAAAGCTCATCTCAGGGTAATTTATTTTCCTAGACATAACAGGCACACTATAGAAAAATTCAATGTTTTCTCCATGTGTTGGCAGCATAAAATGACAGCGTTATGCAATTTCTTTGATTGGACACTGTTGCACAACTGATGTCCCCCATCTTTTTAAATGCATACCCACTGGCAAACCCCGTGGCAGATAAACACAGTCCATGGCTTCTTTTGGGTGCTGATATTATTTTGTCTTTAATGAGGTGCCACAGGGCACTCAATTTACACAGCACACATAGTAAAGAGGAAAACAAACCCACTTTAGTTTCTGCTCAGCTTAAATTACAGGGCAAAAGAGTTTGCAAAGTAAACTTAGTAACAGGTCTAATGTATTTTGGAAAATAGAAATTTGTGGCAGTTGTTGCATGAGAACAGGTTGCTGGGTTTTGTTTATTCCTTTTTAAATAGCCCCTAGGTATGAATTTAATTTGACCATTATTTACAATTTTTTGTGTATTAATACTGCTTAAAATGGTCAGTGTAAAAGTCGGCAGAGAAATAATCCCAAAACACATCTGCATGATGATCCGCTGAGTAAGCTGTGTAATCTGGGCTTGCTGTGGCCAGAGCTCAAGTCCTCATTGTCTGGGGGAGAGGAAGCGTTACAAGTGATGCACCATGTGCAGTTGGCTCGTTTCCTGGCCACGCTGGGTCCATATTTACATAAAAAGATGATTAGACATGACTCTGGAAAGGACTGAATCATTGCACTGCAGTAAAAGTAAAATATCGATAGCTTGATGGACTTCATGGATCTCAAACTGGGAAAGTCCTGTGTTACAACAACAAAATGTTAGCTACACAACTACCAAAATATAAAAAAAATACAGGATATAGAAGGATGTAGGAGCATCCTCTCCCAGGGAGCTGCTGAAAAACGAATCCACACGTTCGTATCTTCTAGACTAGATTACTGTAATATATTATTAGCAGGATGTCCAAGTAATTCTCTGAAGATCCTCCAGCTGATCCAAAATGCAGCAGCGCGAGTGCTGACAGGAATCAACAAGAGAGACCACGTCTCTCCTGTGTTAGACTCCCTCCACTGGCTCCCCGTAAAACTCAGAATCCAATTCAGAATTTTATTACTTGCGTATAAAGTCCAAAATAGCCTAGCGCCACGATATCTACAAGACCTGAAAATGTCAAATGTTCCTAGCAGAGTTCTCCGTTCTCAGAGTGCAGGTTTACTCGTAGTTGCTAGAAGATCCAAATGTAGATTTGGAGGATGCGTCTTTTGCTATCAGGAACCATCACTATGGAACCAACTTCCAGTTTGGGTGAAGGAGGCTGGCACCACCTCCACCTTTAAAACCAAACGTTAAATTTTTCTGTTTATTAGTTGCTGTAAAATTTAGTGTGTCAGGACCAGTAGTCACAGCTGCAGCTGCAGGACCAGACTGGACCAGTTGGTCTTCAACACAGCTTCATCTGGATCTGCTGCTGTAGACCTGCTGCAGGGGGACCCCAACATGATCCACTGACTGGTGCCCCTCACCTCCTCTGTTTCTCTGTCCCTTCTTCAGTTCAATCCTCAGTTATTAATTAGAAGTATCTCATAAGCATTATTGAGCTCCATTGTTCTTGTAGTTTGTTGTGCTGGTCTGTCTCCTCTTTTTCTCCTCTGTACATGTTTGGAGACCAGAACCTCAGGAGCTGCATGCTGACCTTCAGTCCCACCTCTGACCATCCCAGTGTTCACCTCCACCTGTCTGTATGGATGTTTCTGTTGGATACCTGCTGACATCCTGACCTGCAGTCCCACCTTCTGACCACCTCAGTGTCTGCTGTCTGCACCTGTTTATATAGTCATCTCTGTGGATCACCAACTAACCATGTATCAGTCATATATACATAAAACCTCTGCTGCTGATGGGTAATTATACTTATGTATCTTTTATCTTTTATGTTATTTTCTGCCACTGTTTGGCTTAAGGTTTTTCTCCCACTAGGGGAGTTTTTACTTGCCATTGTTTATGTAATAATTGCTCGGGGGTCTTGTTCCGGGTCTCTGGAAATTGCCTAGAGTATTGTAATAGACACTATATAGATACAATTGAATTAAATTGATATGAATATTTAAAACAAAAATGATGGCAAGTGAAAGTAGCAGACTTTTGTAAGTCATTAAAACATTTAACAAGGTGCCTCAGATCTTAAGGGGTTAAGGAAAATAAGCTTTATGGTGAAACCTGTTGTTCAGCCTTTGTTGGTTAATGTGAGGGCTAATTATTATAAAAGCATATGAGTGCATGTGCAGAGGTAGATTGTTGGGGCTGTTAAGCGTCTGTATCTGGGCACGAGCAGTAACATGGGTGTTAATGGGATGGGGGAATGGTCTGTGGTGGATTAGAGGTGGGGGAATCTAAGTGGAAAAGGAGGCATCAGCTGGTTCCTGCTAATACCCATAACCTCTCGGAGAGAGAGAGCCAATAAAGAAATCCAGCATCCCCTCCCCCATGCCCAGCAAAGATCAACACACAAAAAGAATTACATCATACCTACATAAAAACTTTCAGGGTTTCTCTGAAGTCTGACAGTCGTCGCTGATGGTGACCTAAATTCTTTCATTTTCATGTTCTGCATGATTTCCATGCACTCTTTCTTGGTCATGCAGAGCACAGACGCCATCTTACCTCCTCATTGCATATTGAGAAGCACCAACACACTTTAACCTTTAAAGACTTGGCAGTGGGGAATCAAAGATGGCACACATCACTCTATGGAAAAGGTTATTGAGGCATTAGCATTTGGATCTCTCTATATTTCATTTCTACCATCTCAAAGAAGGACAGGACTGACGCTGAGTCAGAATTCCCTTTTATTCCTTTTTATCACATTACATTTTTGCAAAAAGAAACACTTCATATATTAAAGGTGATTCAGAATATACAGTTTTCCCTGGTGATTTATTTTATTTCTCTGCTGCATGTAGTTTAAGCTTATACAAGGAGATAATAAACATCATGAAAAGACTTGCATAAAATCAGATTTTGTCAAGTAACACAATTTTTGAGTGCATTGTGATAACGTGACAATATCTATAATTTAAAAAAATATATATCCAGTGAAAAATTCACATGACAAGGAATCCACATCAGTTCCTTCTATCCATAGTGGACACAATACAGAAAGAAAAGTGGAGTAAAAAGAAAAATGTAATTACAAGAAAATCTACATTTTTTAAAAAGAAGTAACGGCATATACCTCAAAGGCTGAGAACAGTATTTTAATGTTAGTTATGCAGCATTTTATGCACTCAGCAGTCCTGGCCTACAACCCTACTCCCAGATCAACTCTGTCCAGATGGCATGGCGTGGCCCTAGAGGACTCCATTTTTAATCCTCTTGTGACAAGCTTTACTAAGCAAGAAGTGGAGCGGCTGCTCGGAGTCAGGCGTCAATCAGGACAATTCAGACTGACCCACTGCTGTATGGGAGACAGTCAAGTCCCATATTAGCATGTTATAATAAAAAAAGAAAGGAGAAAGAAAATTCCCTGGACTCATTCAAAAACAAGTAACAACAACAATAAACAAAACTTAATTATATGACCTGTGTGTTAATATGATGAGAGGCTACAGCGATGAACAACCCAACCTTCAGGATCTGTCTTGTGTTGGCTTAAAATGTTGACTTAATTTTTTTTTTTTTTTTTTTATCATTTGCTAGAACAAAAATGCACACAGAAAATGTAGAAACCTATGGGCTACATTTTAATCTCTTTAAGCCTAAGCTAGTATGTTTAATTTTAACATTTCTTACTGTACAATCAGAAAAGGAGTTAACAAGTCTGACATGTTTGAAAGGGTGATCAGTAGAAAGTTTGTTCTCTTTAAAAACACAGATAAGACACAAGTGGAGATTTTTGTTGTTCAGTAAAAAAAATCTATTACATTATTATCTGCATAAAAATGTTTTCAACTGTGAAGCATGACAGTGGAGGTTTGATGATTTGGGATGATTGCAGTAACTGAATTGATCATGAACGTCTCTGTATATGAAAGTATTCCACAGTCAAATATGAGCCCATGAAATAGTCATGCAACAGAAAATGATTCTAATTCCTCGTCAGTCGACTTTGGTTTCTACTGTGTCCATTGGTAGTAGCAATGGATTGGACCAGTTCAACAAATACTTCCAAATAATGGCATCCGGTGGAGTAGGAATGCTGGTGAAGGACTTTTTATTGGTTTTCCTTGGAGAGTTAAGCTTTAAGTGCTGTTACTTGTTGGGGTTTTAAGGACCTGACATTTTCCTGGTTTCTCAAAAAGTAGGCCAGAGCTATTTGAAACAACCACTTCATCTCAACAGCAACTGTTTTTGAGAACAGTTGCTTTTAGACGTTCCTGTACGAGCCATTTCATAAAGCCCATTTCCGCCCAGTTGTGATTAATTATGTGTGTTCAGTAGTACCAGTGGAAATGGCTGAGAATGGGAGGGATACCAAACCCATTTGACAACAAACAGTTGTGGCTACGACCTGTCCACAAACTAATGGGCTAAAGCAACAATATAAAGAAAAAGGGAACAGAATTACTCCACACTGTTTTGCATCTTTACATTTTGCTAGAAAATTGCATAATATATGTTTATTTTCTGTTTTCATGATTTTAATATATTGTAGCACAACTAGGATGAAGAGGGATGAATGAGCAGGGATGTTGTGACAACAAGGACCCAGGTGTAGTTTCCTATTAGAAGCTAAGCTAATGGATTCACCAGACTGTCTCTCGCTGGATCACGCAGCTCAGGACAACACAGGCCTGTCCTGAGGGAGCTCTGGGCCAAAAGAGGGCATCTGGAGCCTCGGCCTGCCTTCTTTTCTTTCATTGACTTCATTTACTAGTGATGCAGACGCAGGCGTGATCCTGTGACACACACCAAATCCTGTTTTCTGTATTTCAGTGGCTTCAGAGACGAGTCAGTGGGAGGAAAAAGGGGATGGGAATTAACCAAAACAACTAGGACGGATATTTGTACATGTTTTGGAAGCAACACTGCCAAAGGTCAACACTGAACCGAGCGCATATTCATCACCTTTTATTTAATTCCTACAATGTATACTATTTTTGGAAATAAATAATGATAATTTGATTCATTGTGTAATGTCGCAGCAATCAAAGAGCTAAAAATAAAACCCTGTGACTCAATACATTTGATGTTTTGGAAGATTCTCAAGTGAGATATATCATTCCTGATGTTTTTGCATCATTCATTATAGCTGCAAACCGGATTTGCTCACTATTGGGGAAACAGCTTGAAACTGGTAGCATTATTTTAGATTTGCATTTCTATTTTAGAGTTGTGTTTTGCTTAATGAATTCTACTTAATTTAGAGAACTCTCAAAGTGTTAAATCAGAGCAAAAATAATCTTTCTTCAAGCCTGCAAAGCTCTTTACAATCACCATCTGAAACACAGCAATGACTGGTTGTTTTCTTTTTTTAGTGAGGAAAACTCAAATGGTGAATACAGATCACAGTATCAGTGCTGCATTGATCTGAACGGTGTCGTAATTAAAACAGACATTGTTTGAAAGGAGAGAGCCAGACACTCGGTCTGCTTATGCCCTTGCTATACAGGTTGCCATTAACAACAATCAGTGCAGGCACTAGAAATGAGACATCTAATCAGTTTCTCAAAGCTGTAATGCCAACCTAATGAAAGCGATTAAACATGCTTATTTGAGAGAGGCCGGCACATTTTTTACTGATAATGTTTTGTTTTTCTTCCTCCTTCCAGACAAAAAACAAGATAATATTGCTGGATGAGTTATTCTTGGCTGGAGTTTAAGACACTGTAAATGAAATTAATGTTTATTGATTTTAGAGCAGGATAAAGCCACCGTTTGACTCAGTCATACTAGGCTCAAAATGTGGGTGTGAAAGACACTGGCCCCTATTTAAAATGGGGTCACATTTTTGGAAGGTTAGAGGGAGAAGTATGAATGGGCTGACAATTTGATCGGCTATCTGTGCCAGTAATCGTTTTGGCAGACACAAATCCATTCCTGTCAGTGCGGTGGTCTGCTGCAGAATGAGCCCCATATGAATCGCCTGCTGCTAAAGCTGAGAGATGTGTTGTCAGGTAAGCATTTGGCAAAGGTCTGAAGTAAGAATGGGGAAAAAAGAGCACATAAAATACTGCAGATAGATGAAATCGGACACTACATAAGCTCCCGTGTGCAGAAGTGGCAGTATAGTGAGCAAACGAACAAGGACGGGCTGAACAGCTGGGAAGGCGGTGGTGCAGAAACCAGCACAACTCACCACCGGATCTGAATTGTGCTCTGCAGCCACAGTATATTGCATTTCACGCTGTCCACCTGAGTGCTGACCGCTAGTTCACACTTCAGCCTGTTGACAGTTTTCAAAAATTTAACTCAGGCACTTTGAAGTTTAGTGCAGCTATTGTGCTGTTTTTTTTCTCATTTGAAACATTAATATGCAGCATGCTGCCATGTAATGTGCATTTGCAAACAACCAAATAGTACGTAGGTGACACAGTTTCTCCAGTGTGGTCTCTGCCTGTTTTCTGGCCAGTCCACTGCGATGGGTTAAGTACTGAGGTCTGTCCTATTAATGGTTGTGAGCCAACTTGGATGTTATGATGAAAAGGACAGACGTGTAATCTCTGAGGGAAGATCCGTGCCAGGCAAACAGCTTTCCTGTTTTTCCACCACATGGAATTAGATCCCTTCATTCCAGCCCTGTCCCTCTGCCCTCACAAGGTTATTATTGTGTGGATTCCCACGCTGTGGGAGAGCCTGATAGGCTGTGGCCTATCAACAGATGTACTTTAACAGATCTGTTAAAGTACATCTGTTAAAGTATAAATAACAGATCTGAATTTGGCAGGCACGCCAATCCCCAACCTCCATCCCCCATCCTTATTATTAAGTGTGCTTTTATCAATTAACAAGGCCCAGCCAAAGTCTTTCCTCCAGTTGACCCTTTTCTTTCAGCCATCAAATAGAAAAACAGTTTTTCCTCTCGTCCTTTGCTGAAGGCAAGTGGATCTTTGCTGCAGCTTGAAGCAGATTTCTGATTATCTTGAAGGTCTGATCTGCTAATACAGATATTTGGCGGAATCCAATTTTCTTTCCAAGAAATATAATCAACCGCACATAGTCGTATAATCGCACAGTGAAAGAAAAAGGCTGCAGGCTGTGTGCTCTACTAGCTTTATTCCACTTTTGGCCTTATTTAGCTTCATAGTCCTGGGCAAGGTGATGCTGTATTAAGTGTTGGATGAATTTTGTTGTTCCGACATGGGTTATTGTGCTTTGCTGTTTTGGGGTCTTCTGCACCTGAAATGAAAAACTTCCACACTGAAGATGAGGTTTATAGTGAGAACATCATTGCGATTCACTTACTGACCAGTGAAAAAGGAAAAGAGAGCGAGACAAAATTCTCTCAGTATAGTGCAAATGCATTTTCATTCCACCAAACAACTGCATTTCTGAGGGATCTGCATAAGTGTTTGCCATCAGGAAAAGTCAGATTCATTTCCACCAGTATCGGCCAATCACCAGTTTGAATCAGCTGGCTCACAATCGACCCATCTGTGCAGCTTCAGACCAAGTGATGATCGACGGGCCAAATCAAAGTTAAATGACTGAAACCTTCCTCCATCAATCAAGAGACAACAGAGCACTTCCTCAATTACAGAAAGACGAAAATGCAACTGGATGATCACAAAATGGAAATGAACTGATCCCATAGAGTCATTGTCACTCTAAGACTGTTAATAATTAGCAGGATGCTCCGTTTCACATCTAATGGTAATTGTCAGCTGTGTAAACAGTTTGTGATGTTGAGCTTTTGCACAAATGTGATCATCATTATTTAAAGGCTGAACAACTAAATACAAGACACAGTCCCTTCTTTGTTCCTTGCACAAAAAAATATGTAAGTATCACTTACCGGATGGGAGAAGGATAAACTTTCACCAACGTGACCTGTTTAGTTAGGATGCTGCGTATGTCTGGATGTGGAGGTTCATATCGCAGCATCCGTTCCTGAACGTTTGTGTCGTGAGGTACAGTTGGTGTTTCGTGTATGTACAGGTGTGTGTTAGTGTAAGCAAGAAGACATGCACTTGTTAGAATTTATTTCACTTTAATGTTTGATTTCATCAAATATGAAACACTTTTAATATCAGTCAAGCATATACACAATGGTAAAAGTCTACAGCTCAGTGTTTTTAACATCCTTGATAGTTTTGCTGAAGGTAAACCCAAGAGTAGAAGTGTCGACGGTTTCAAAATTATTCATGGAAAAATGGAATGAATCAATTCAGGAAATATCAGATCACGTTCTTATGGAAGACCTGGTCGCAAATCGCAGAATGGTTTGACCAATCTGAAAATATTCAGCATATTTCCCTTCCATCTGATCTCACCAGCTTTATTATTCTTGGTGGTGTTTTTTTCTTTTTTAAGCCTGTGTTGCCTGGGAGGGGAAAAAAAGAAAAATAAATGTTACAAAGATTGTATAAATATTTAAAACAGACTAAAACCACTGGCTCCTGATTGATGACTCCACTCCAGGTTTGACAGGTAAATGTCACCATTTAAAGATGCACAATATCAAACAGCACAGATTTTAAAAAGAGACTTGCTTTAAGCTTCTCTTGATTGTCATGACAGCAGCGTTTGCCACATTCACATCAAATCATCGGAAATCAAAGCCTCGCCTCATTAATATTATCTCAGGCTGTGGCTCCTCACAAGACAAGATAACATTTTGAGGGTGAAAGTATTCCAGCCCCAATGATTGTGTTTCTCTCACTAAATATTTCCAATGCGTGTGTAGCTGACATGTGTGACTTTTATTGTAAGAATGAAAACCGCAAGTGCGTGTTTGCATGGAGAAAACTGATGTTAGCCTGTACTCTTAATTTTTGAATGTTTAATGGTAACATCGGTTCAGTAGTTTGATTCTTTTAGATGTCAGTTGGTATAAAGGAGTGTGAACACAAACTTGGATTGTTCTTGGTCGACTTGGACCTTCTCTTGTTTTATATATATATCACTGTTCATACCAGTGATCTGGTTCATACCAGTGATCTGGTTTATACCAGTCATCTGGTTCATACCAGTGATCTGGTTCATACCAGTGATCTGGTTCATACCAGTCATCTGGTTCATACCAGTGATCTGGTTCATACCAGTGATCTGGTTCATACCAGTCATCTGGTTCATACCAGTCATCTGGTTCATACCAGTGATCTGGTTCATACCAGTCATCTGGTTCATACCAGTCATCTGGTATGAACCAGTTATGACTGGGCTTCAGTCATCTGGTTCATACCAGTCATCTGGTTCATACCAGTCATCTGGTTCATACCAGTCATCTGGTTCATACCAGTCATAACTGGTTCATACCAGTCATCTGGTATGAACCAGTTATAACTGGGCTTCAGTCATCTGTTTCATACCAGTCATCTGGTATGAACCAGATCACAGGTATGAACCAGATGACTGGGCTTCAGTCATTTGGATACCGGTATCAGAATCTGTCATCAATTCAGCCGAAAATAAGCGTTTTGGGATCTGTATTTACCTCTTTGAACGTTTAGATTTGGAGTTTCTTTGTTCCTTTTTTAATTTGTGCTTTTCTTTTTTTTTTCTTACTTAAAAAATAAAAAAATGATCCAGCTTAACAAAACAAACACAAAAAAGTGATGATGAGTTTTGGTTCCTTTTAGTGAGAAAAAAAGGAAAAGAAATACTGGGGTTCATTGCATTTTGAGGAAGAGTGGAGAAGTAGTTGAGCTCTTCTGCTTGGTTCAGGGGCTCAAATTGAACCTTAGAGACAGACTTCAAGATGTCTTTTGGGCAGTTTAAAGAACTCTTGTGAGAGCTCAGTCCAAGCTTGAAGAAGCAGAAGAGTAATTTAAGAGAGCTGATTGACCTGGATCAGCAGCTAGACGTGTATCTGAGGTAAAATCACGTTTTCTTCACTATTTAGAAATCCACTCAGTTTGTTAATAGTGTGTCTTTAGATTATTAATTTACCCATTCAAGTGATCTGCGTGTTCAAAGTTTGTGATATCGTCACGATTGGGTATTTGATTGGTCAGATATGTTTCCAAAAATAAAAAAAAAACAAACAAAATCTCACAAATGAATCCAACAAAAACGCCATCTCATGTGTAAAGGGCTTAAGGAAGATGATTCTTGCAGTATTCTTTTCTTTTTTCTTTTCAAAATTGGGTCAATAAATTTCCATCAAAGTAATTCATTTGACACTGAGATATTAAAGCCAAAATAATGCTGCTATAGCAGTTCTGCAGCCACTATCCTCTGGAAGCAGGGCTCAAATTAATATGCTACTGGATCGGTTTGCGTGCACACACATGCACAAACACAGACACACAGGGAAAGGCAGATAAAGACAGCGGGAGATGGAGTATACAAAAATTATGGCACCAATACAGGCAAATGACTTTCCTCACCTTCTCCCTCAGGAACTGTTTTCACCATGAGTTATTAGGCACCCTTTTATTCTGGGAATACATACATAAACCTCAGAAGCTGGTGAGACACCCTACATTATATTAGTACAGCTGAAACATCAGACACTATGCAGCTAGTTATTTTAGTGTTACTGTTTTTATACTGAGCTGCCCGTAATAACCACGAAACCTTTTGGTTTTAACATCTCAAAACACACAAAAAAACTTGTTCATCCAGAAGCGTATCGTCATGTGGTTCCATTTAGCAAACTGCATAAGAGTTAACAATCCATTAGGCACACATGGTTTATCAGTGGTCAACATGTGTGGTAAATTAAATAAACTACCATTATCCGTTTGTTTAATGTCTGCAGGGAAATATGAAGAAAAACCACAAATGGACTGAATGCTCAGTAAAAATGTCAACACTTTTATTGCTGTAATCTCTACCACCGGCTACTGGGACTTGCTTTTGCCTTTGAATGAGCAAGTTAATTGTGGGATATCATTTGATATGGTCCTTTGCTGTGAACACAGTTCAGAGTACTTTTCTGATGCCCATTTTTTGCATCCTAGTTAGAAGGAAGCCACACTCTGGTTATTGGAAATAGGCTCTTTGAGGCTATACAGTGTGTGATCTTCTTACATGGAGGGGTGTTTTCAATTTTCTCTTTATACCAAAGGAAATCACGTTTTCAGATGTTCTGCATTTTATGTTTTGTTGGAGAAAGACATCACAAGGCATTCTTCACTAATGTCAACAGGCTTATATGGGACAGATAATGCTGTCCCTACTTGAATGCTCCTTGGGACTTGGCGATTTTAATCTGGACTTTTTTTTTTTCACTACTATTTTTTTTAAAAACCACATGAACTACATTTGAAGAACAGAAAATGAATTGGTTCTAGTGTGGGCTTTGCACGATATTCAAAGTGACGTTTGAACAGTGGATGTCCATTTTATAGCCTGTCAACACACACTTTTCCGTGACCTGTTATGAACAGGTCCAGACTGCCTAATGCAAGATCCGGCCATTAGTGAACTTCACTTATGGTGACGTTGACTGCGACATCATTATTAAAACACTTTCTTCCCAACAGGCACTGGCAAAGAGTTGTGTTGGCAGCCTCGGGCCTCAAGCTGTTCACAACCTTACGCTCGCTAATTGCTCTCTGTTAGGAAGGACAGAATGTGATCGCTCAATAGTGTTCAAAGCTCCGGGAGGATCTGTGGTAAGAGTGCAAATTCAAACAAGAAGGAAGTGGAGTGGATGTGGAGGGAAGCAAAAAAGCAGCACTATGCTTGAGCTGAGTCAACTTGGTGTACTATAAAATTTTGTTAACATTTTTTTTAGCTCAGTAAATGTAGACAAGACTTCAAGTAATTATTTTAATTAGCCCTAAATTGATTTGTTGTTTTAATGCTTAAGCAAAGAGATGTTTCATTAAGAGATGCACAAATTTCAATTTTCTTGGCAATTTTCTCTGATTCTCTGATTATCTCAAAGGTCAATACTCATTTTCAAGATTTCTAATCACAAACTCAACTGGTGGAAGACGACAGTGTTCTGACGTTGGGCTCTGCCAGCTTCATTTTTAGCATCTTCACTGTGTCACATGTTAGGCTCAGTGATTGTCTTAAATGTTGGATGAAGTTTATTGTCTCAAACAATTTGATGGTTGTCCTCTCATTTAAAAAAACAAAACACTTTACAGGCTGTACAAACTGTTGTCTGGAAATTCTGTTCTTATAGTGGAAGAACCTTTGACGAAAAAAAACCCCTGAAAACTTGCTTTTTGATCAGGACTCATTAGAACTGATCATTCAAAAAATGTCCGATATTATCAAATGGTGTATGTATGTGTGTGTGTGTGTGTGTGTGTGTGTGTGTGTGTGTGTGTGTGTGTGTGTGTGTGTGTGTGTGAGTGTGTGTGTGTGTGTGTGTGTGTGTGTGTGTGTGTATTATTTTTTCCCGTCTATACTTCTGGCGGAAATTCATATTAAGATAAAAGCAAAAAATCTGACAAAAAACAAATCTGTATTTCCACTGTGTTGTGACACTTTAAAAAGACTTTCCTGTTCACTTCATTCCCACTGGTGTTTTTCCTTGTCCGCAGAACAAGAGAACTGAGTCTTATTAAAGCTCTAGTGCCTCCCCAGAGTCCCGTCAGTACTAACTGTCTACCTGACATTTGGTTTGGGGATGGAAAAAGTGTACTTATTTGTTGTTGACAGCATTTACATTTTTATACTTAATTATTTGCATGACAAAAGCCTTATAACATCGAGCAACTTGCATTTGGGAATTATTTCTTACAGCTGTCATTTTTTTTCTTCTTTTTTTTTAAATAATTGCTAGTTAAGGTCTACATGAAATGGCCACTGAAACAATAACAGAAAAAAGGGTTGCTACAAAGAGAGAGTAGATGAAATAAGCGAAACAGTAAAAAAAAAAAAAATAAGGACATGGCAGGAACTGTTAGGGGGGGATTATGCTGAACTATTCTTTCCAGTTATTTATGTGGAGAGGAAGGGGTTGTAACCAGGGGTAACAATGTGGTCCACCTCTCCACGCAGCACAGGAGGTCAGTTTGTGCTGCTTTAACAGTGTTATTACACTCCGAGCTGTCTTCTTGGTGATCGACCTCCTTCCACATAAAGATGATAAAAAGGAACGGTCCTCGAAGATAAGATACCCATTCATTTTTAAACAATGAAATCAGACAATCTATTATTTATGTGGCAAATGTCCAGGTTGGGATATCAAATGCACTTTTGAAGTCTAGAAGGGTAGATCTTTTCACCTTGTTTGAAGCCCGTCCAACAGTATGAAAGGAGGTGGGTGTGTACACAGAATATCAAGCTGAGTGCTTGTTTATTTATTTATCTGCTTCATGCATTTACTCTTTTAGGACCTGGTTCACAGGAAGTGCGGGTTGGACATCTGAGCCTTTTGGGTTCAGATATTTCATAAACTGCAATAAGTGTTGTGCGCCAGCGGTAAGTTCTTCCTCTTTGAAGGCAATTCAGAACTCCTGTGGGAGATGCATGTATATTACTTTTCCATCCCATTGAAACTGGATTGGCAGCTGCTTTAAAAATTAATATCATTTTGAACATAATGACTGAAGAGACTAGGAATGCGATGATGAAAGTCTTTGTTTCATCGAGGTCATGTACAGTCATTGATGTGGTTCGTGCCCCAGTGTTTGATCCCATCCTTTCTTGCCTGTAAGACAACATTATACAGATCATTATAGTGGGTCCTAATATTAAGAAAATGCAACCGCAAGTGAAGATACACTTTTTTTTTTCACTCTGCCATCGTTTGCTTGTAGATCCAGTTTTACCAGGAGTAACAAGTAGACATTACACGCATGATTTTTCCAAACATGTCGATATTTTCACTAGATTATTTCAAAACTTTGGTTATGTTTGCCATCCTCCTCCACCTTTGTTGTTCAGATGGAGAACATTTGATCTGAACAATGGAGAGATTAACAACTATCTTGAATGGTTTCAGTTTCTCGTTGTAGAATATCAGTTCCACATTGTTTTGTAACCGTGATTACTGATTACTACAACTCTGACAACTGATTATACCTTCCCTTCTTGGCACTGTTAACACATACCTGGATGTTCCAGATGAGCCGATTGCCAATATTGTCTGCTTTTATAGAGGTCTTCACACCTGCTAATCATCAATTTTTCAAGGGCAGATGATTTACCAGCACCTGGTTGTAAATTGCAGTCTTTAAATCCTGTGGAAACAAGAAACGAGCATGTCGTATTCACCACATTTTTTCTTTTTAATTACTTTTACTTTACTAATTTGATGAATACATAATAGCAAAAGTGAAAAAGGTTTGTTGTTTGACAGGAGCAGTATCTGCCTAACGTCAGGAGTCACCAGGATCACATGTTTTATTTGGTGTTATATTGTTTTCACGCCAGAAATGTAAAACAACAGAAGGGGGATTACAAGAGAGGGCGCTAACTTTTGCAGATTAGACATTCCTGTCTCTCTCACTGTGACCAAACTGATGTCTTTTCCATCATGTGACATTTTTAGATTCAATTGTGTTTCTGTGAACAAACATGAAAGCGTAGCAATATCTTTCCTTAGATGTAACGTGCCCGTTTCACTGGATTTCGAAAGCACGCGGCACCTGTGTCACAGCTGAAATTATGCATGGCATGTCAATGCTGCCTGTGCGGGCAAGAAAAAGTGTAAGAAAAAGTGAGGGGCATTTTCTTTCTGACATGAAAGAGCATTTCCGCATTATCGGCTGCAAGCCTGTATCGGTTCTCATCTAAAACATGTGACGCTGAGCTGAATACCGAAGACTGAAGATTTCCCACCTACTGGTGAGTTCCTGTGTGGAATCTGCACTTTAACTCCCAACACCGCCGTTAATGAAAGCATTCATTTGAGTATTTTTCCAACTTGCTAATGCTTGCTCCTGCTGGTTGTCTCTAACCCCCTGTCTATGGATCATAATACTGTAAACAGTGTATACACATTACCAGGGACCTTTTATACTGCATTAGTGTGCTTTGTTTTCAAAGCTCATAAATTGTTTCTGGATGAATGCGGCTACACTCCTTTTATTGTTTTGATGCTGTGGTTGCCTTCTGTTTCTTAGGTCAAATGCCTTTAAAACATAGTGAGAGCAAGATGATGCCAGATGAGAACCAGAGACTTTGAGTTGAGGAAAACATTTACTTGAAAACATTGTGCCTTTTTTTTACAAAGTAACAAGAGAGTCACTAAGAAATAACTGCTACAGAATCCTGAAGTTTCCTTGAATTGACATTTAGGCCAAGAGTCAAGTTGAGATCTTGTGCCTCACAGTCGATGAGCTTGACCTTCAAAGCCCCTCAGACCTCATCACCTTTTCAATGTGATTCAACGTTGCATTTTTAAGAGTTTAAAAAAATGCATCATGACTTTACCTATTTTCTATTAGTACAATACAAATAAATACATTAGTCTCTGTCTTTTGGTGGTTGTGTCTCATATTCATGCTACAAATTTTTTTTTTTGTTGTTGTAAGAAAGAAACCAGAAACAAATAAACAGAATGAATTGCAACAATTGATTTTTTTTTTTTTTTTGTCATGAGGCGTTGTATATCTTTGCAAAATAAAAATATCTCCAAATGTCTAAATTCTACAGTGAAAGACTTCATTTTAGACCTTCAGTTTATCATGTCATGAAGTGCAGATTGACCTGATTTAGATTTTATCATAGACTAAAGGCGTCATGAATGTTCATGAGAAGCACGTATTTACAGTGGTGTTGGGCGTGGAGGACCCAGGTTTAAGCCCAGGGCTGCCCACAATGGTAAATCACTGGGGGCCCCTGAGCAAGGCCCTTAACTCCCAATTGCTCCCCCGGGGCGCAGCCCCACTTCTCACTAGTGAAATTAGTTGATGGGTTAAAAAGCGGTGTGCATCGTACATACAGCGTATGCATGATGTCCACACTGACAAGAAAGAAAGGAAAAAAAAAAAAAAAAAGAAAAAAAAATGATGTCAGTCCAGCCAATGCTAAACAGGAATATATCCATTATGGTGTTAAGATGCAGATTGACTGAGTGATCAACTTCTGCTTCCTATAATCTGTTTTGTTTTCGTTCCCGTTGTGTCATGAAATTCCAGTTGTCCTAACAGAGATGTCGGCGTGTAATTGTTGTTGTTGTGGTTCCATGGGCTGGCGGCGTTCATGCCCTGTATCTGTTTCCAGCTGGATTTCTGGATTTGTAATTGTTGGAAATCGTAGTAACCACTAAAGATCTTGTCTAACGTGGCTTTGTCGGGAGCTCTGCTTCAGTCCTGACCCAATGGAAACAGACGCCAGGCATGTTTATGAGACAGAAAACGCATAAAACATGTTATGTCCACTTGTGGGTCAGTTGGTTGTGATCTTCGTTTTGCAGCAGCAGATGATGTCCTTTTTCCTACCAATTTGAGATGTTTTTTCTTTCTTTATCCAAACACGTCTCATATCTGATCAGCAGAAACATGAATTCTTTTTATTTGGTTTACACAAAGCCTAACATACATTTTTCATGACCCTCTGTGTCATTTGCAGAAATCTGATTTTGAGTTGCGTCTCCACAACCTGACGTGAGTCAGAAGTTAGTTAGAGGAACCGCTGTGTTTTGCTCCATTCAAAAAAAAACAAAAAAAAAAAGAACAACCCCAAACGCGACTTAAGTCGCAATGTTGATGGCTCATTAGCATATAAAAAGAAAACCCCCACAGAGAGAAATTGTTAGGATTGTCAAAGTTGAGGAGAATTTGCATTCGTTTAACACGAGTGTAAAGATGAACATGAAGTGTTTTTATTTGAGTTCTCAAAGTCCTTCAACAGTTACCCAAGAGTTTCAGTTGTAGGCATTTTCTTTATCTTTGCACTTCATCTCTGGCAATAAATCCAAATACTGCAAGCTATTACTCATGCTTGAATACGTCCACGCATCTCCTTTCAGGGTCAACCAGTAATGTGGAAATGAAAGAGGAGCAAAAAGCTGCAAATTTGAGTCCTTGCTGCCGCTGGCAGGTTCTTTTTAAAAAAGCTGACGGGGCTCGGCTGGAGCGCTGATCTCACTCAAGGAAATAATTGAATCATGAAGGCACACGTCTCTAATATTTCTCTGGATTTGTTTCCGTTTTTTAAGACAATACAGTCAATATTTGATCAAGATCCTAGTCATCAAAGCTTGTGCATCTCCGTTAAGGCCTATAATTCCTTTCCCAGATCCATAATGCTGGAATTAATGTTTGTGCCAATATTTGATAGTCAAAGTGTGCAGCATTTGAAACATGACTGTACTTTTTAAACTTTTTAAAAGTTTCTTATCTGTACAGGTGTTTCAAAGGACACATGTCACTTGTAGGATAAATTATTGTTGTAAATCCTATAGCTGTCATGTGAATGTCAGTTTCTAACGATGCACTGTTTTGTGCATTGTGATTTCATTTATTTTAAATCCTCATTTCTGGTCATGTGTTGTCATCTTAGCCACTGCAAAACTTTTTCCATTTTCAGAATCCTGGTTCTATTGGCTGAGTTGTAAATGAATCCAGGTGATTGACGTATTTGCATGACAAAAGTGGCCATCAGTGAGTAGTTGGTGAGGGTTTTCCTCACGTTCTTTGGGACATAAAAATTTATAGGCTGTGAGAGTTCTAGTGTTAACAGACTTGGACAGGGACACGCTGATGATGAATCATTCATTAGAATCAGGTGTGCTGGAGAAGGGAAACATTTGAAACAGGCAGGGCAGAGCAGGATTGGAAAAGGCTTCCATGGAGCAAGAATTAAAGAGATAATGGCTAAAGAAATAATTCCTTTTTAGCACGAACACACTGTAACGACAACCAACTCGTAGTCTGTCATCAGTCTTCTTAAGACCAGTCAGAAATGCAGAGGCAGGAACTTAGTTTAAAACTGCAGCAAGATGCACAATGTTTTATAAAATTGCAAGCGTTAATCTAAATTTTGTATTTAATTTTTTTTTTTTTTTTAATGGCTCTCAAAGCGGATAGGGGAAATCAGAGAGGACTGGTTTTATTCCCTTTTTGACAGGAACTTTAATGACACTTGAGAAATAATTGGAACCCAATTTGCATAATGTTCCTCAAAAACTTTATGGACAGCAAATTTAATTAAAATATCATAGATACACACCATGACCTTGTTGCAGCTAAAAAAAGGCTGTTATTTTTCCCTTTCAAAGGTATGGTAATTATATCATTTGAAAACATTATGCGCTCCTTCATCTCTTTTTATTTTAAGATACAGTCTGTATCTCCCTTGTGGTCCCATAAAATATTAGTATAATACTTTAAGTTTGAGCTTGTAAGCAGGATAATTAGAAACCTCTCTGCGGTAAATATTAAGCGGATAGTGTGCATTTGAGCTGAAATTGGGGATTAACTACTTAAAATGTTCTGCCTGATCCCTTGACTGGACTTCAAAGTGAAGTTATGGTGAGAGAAGGGCGTTTGGGCTCCATTATCTGCTGTCCTGTCGTGCCACTGACACCAAGAAGTCAGAGCGTTTCCGTGAAAGTTTGAACCCCGTAAATGTGATCACAACTTATTAAATATGCAAGTGTGTGATTAAGGACCAGACTTAATTTTAAAGCCTTTAAAAATGTGGGGGAAACAATTCCTAAAATGAGGATGATAAAAATCCTGTATATAATAATCGCATGCATAGTAAATGAGTTTCATGTTGGTTTATTCTCTGTATGAGTGCATATAGCCACACTATTATTAACATTATTTGTTTCTCTGTGTAAATAGGATTCTGCTTAAACTATCCAAGAATGCCTTTTATCCCATATGGTGTGTTTACTGTTGGGAAATAAAGCAAGTATTCAAATTAACATAGAGCATAATTAGTGATATACAGTTTTATAGTGCTCTGGCTCTCTTACACTTTTTGTTTTCATGGTTTATGTTACAATGCAGGGATGTTGTGCTCCGGAAGTTTATAATTGTAGGAAACTGTAAAATCAAACCGATATGTTCTCATTCCACATCCGTCACATACTCGGCCTTTAGCGTACGGGGCGCCTTTTAACGGGAACATTTTAACACACAGCGACCTGCTCCACATCTGGATGTTACCACCTATCCTTCTGACACAGTAACGGACAGAAAAATATAATTAATATCAACATTTACGATATGATTAGGTTGTTGTTTTTTTTTTTTAATCAAAAGCACTTGGCTTTGGTTGTGAACACATTGGACTTCAGTCATGCGTTCATTCATGAAGAGGTGCAAAAGTGCCTCCTCAACCTGCATGTTTTCAGTGGTGTTCACTTAAAGATAAAGAGAGGAAGAGAAGTTTTTTTTAGACTTTGGGGATAGAAGTGATTTTAATTGAAGTGGAACATAATAAAAAGCATCTTATAGAAGGTCTCTGTGACAGAGTGACTCACACGCCTGGAAAAAGACAGTTGATGCTGCGTTTTCTGTTCAATGACGCATTCAGGAGGTGAAGTGAAAATGGTTTGATGTGATTTTAAATGTAAAAAAAAACATAGCGTTTCTGTTCATCAGAAAGACTCTGCTGCAGACAACTGCATTTTCTCTTTGATCAAAGCAACCTCTATCAGGAATCATACTGGAAAAGATGGTGGCATGCCTCCACAGGAGTCAACAGCAAACTTCCAAGGTAAGCGTAAATTGTTATTATTTCTGTCAAGTGTTATATTGCTATGCATTGTGGCAGCCTGGGCATGTAAGGCGCTGGGTAACTATGGGTTGGAAATTTCTATCACATTAATTTTCTTTACAGCAAGTTTGTTGGCCCACAAATCAGTTTCTTTACAAAGTTTTTTTTTTTTTTTTCTCATTTTGCGAAGCAACATCTATAACTTTTTACAAATTGCTTCCAGTGCTTATGGAGCCAGAACCGGTACCAGTGGTGGTTGAATGAAACCACTTAACACAGAATCATAGTGCTGCCGGGCCCAAGTGGCTTCACTGGGACATCGTGAACTGGTTCTACTGGGCTTTCGTGTCCAATTTGTTCTGATCTTTAAAACATGTGTTTAGAGGTATCTGCATATTGTGGAAATAACTATCAAATAAGGCATTAACATTGTAAAGTCTTAGAATAATGTAAATAGTGTTGTGCTGTGTGCGTGGTCGAGGGCAGGAGTATATTTTGTTTGTACCAATAAAAAGTTCAGAACTGCAAACATTTTTATGAATGCCCAAATATGCATAAACTTCGCTGCACTCAGTATACCTGCAAATTCATTCTGCTCACGTTTCATGAACGATGCTCATCATGTAAAGGCTATAAAATGTCCAATAACATACATTTTTGATCGTGTAAAGTTTGGCCAGCATCGTCAAACATGCCATTAGCGACTTTATTGGTTCAGAGGACCTTTCACGTCCATTTTATGCACTAATGTTACCCTACATCTGTGAACGGTTGGATGTGACAAAAGAACTTAATAAAACACTCTTGAAAAGCTTGATTTCTGCCAGCAATCTTTAGACACCCAACAAAAGTCTTGACCACTTGAACACACTTGACAACCTGTGAGCTGTTATTATTTTTTTACATTTCATCTAAACAACACTTAAGAATGCAGCTTTGACTCTTCATCTCGGGAGCTTTTTAACCATTCACACATTAAATCACGTGACGGTTAATGATTAACAGTGATTAACTTAAGAATGACTGTCCTAACAAAGGCTTTTAAACCTGAAACGTCTTTAAGCTGAAGAAGAGGTGAAAAGTCTTCATGGTCCAGTACAACAGAGCTGCTTATTTACATGAGCACTAGAATGGTATCGCGAGGCGTAATCAGTATTTTTCACGTGACGATCTTATGTTTGCATTTCCCTCTTTAACTCATCAGTGTCGGGATTGTTATCCCACTGGTCGTAGTCAGCTGGTCTTTAGAGCCCGAGGAACATGGCAACAGCTATGGCTTGAACAATGCAATGTCATGGAAAGCCCTCCGACAGCTTTCACCAAGGTATCTGGGGCGTGATGGTGTCACGAAGGTCAGGCCGGTGAAAAGAGCTGTGGGAAGACGTGGCACTGAGGTGAAGCCCAGCTCCATTTGGAGCAGGAGACATATTATTTTCTCAGATTCCTTTTCAACAAAGACACTTTAATTTGATTCGTAGTGTTTGCGCAGGAGAGAGCAGTATCGACTTCATCCCAGAGGAGAGGGGAAAAATGTTGCAATATTGATACCATCAGTTTTCAGAATTGTTCCACTTTAGCAGCCAATATTGGCAGCCCATTGCTAAGTCAGTCAGGGTAAACATACCTGAATAGCCTTTCTTTTGTTTGTTTTGTTTTTAAAGTTCCAGTTATGGTTATCCAGCCTAGAAATAAATAGGTTAAAAAATAAACATTTTATCTTCATTTACTGCCTAGAGAGGGGATATAAAATCTTTTTTTTTTTGGTGCTTGGTCGCCACCACTTAAAGATTTGTGTAGACGGGTCTCATGGATCATCATTTATGGTAAACTAAATATATTTCGGAATAAGACCTAGACTATTCAACTGAATGTACTTTGAAAGTAGGCGAATATTGGCTAACATAAGTTTTTTGAGTTTTTGTTGCCCATGTGCCATTTTAAAATCATCTAGTTTGTTTTTTTCTGTAGAATAGTTACTAATGGATGCCTCTTGAATCAGCTCAACCCAAAATGGTTTATTTTATTTTATTTTCTTTGTTATGGTAAGGTTTTGCTTATTATTCTATAGTTTGAAATAGTTTGAAATAGTTTGGTAGCTCCTGAAATTTTAGTTTGGACTGTATGTTCTGAATTACAGCTCTGTTTCAAAGAACTGACAGAATTGCAAGTATATTTTGCTAAAAAGCACCAAAAATCACAGCAAATGAAAAGGAATTAACATTTCATGAGCCCTGGATAGCTCATTGGGTTGTGTGGGCGCCATTTACGAAGGCTATTGGCCTCGTGCAGGCAGTGCAGGTTTAAGTGCAGGCCCTTTAAAAAAAAAATTATATTAAAATGTCAAAAGTGACTGAACAAGATAAGGGAGGAAAGCAGAATCTTAATAAATAGTAAATGTTAGCCTTGCCAGCCATGTCCGTTCACTCCTCTTTCATGAAATGGGTTCGTGGCCATTTCAAATTCAAATTCAAACCTACTTTTATCCCTGAAGGGGATTAATTCTTGCAGTCATTTAATCTACGTCCCCTTAAAGAGTCATTGTGCAGGGTTATAGCTGTGGGCAAGAAGGATCTCCTGTAGCCGTCAATGTTGGAGCAGCTCTGGAGAAACATAAGACTGAAGGCTTCCTGTTGCTGAATCAGTGTGTTGTGAAGCGGTTCATCAGGGTTCCATGATCTTCTTCATTTTACAAAGTATCCTCCTTCACACAATCGGCTCCAGAGGCTCCAGAGGCTCCAGAGCACTCCTCAGAACAGAGCCAGCCTGGTACAAACGTACCGGGGCAATCGCAGTGACTGCTAGCTTCATGATTCGACCTTTACAGCACAGATCAGCGGCTCTGCTAATTTTTGAACAAACTTTGGCGACAGCATTTAGATTTTTCCTGTTGTTCTACCATAGTTTCTGCTACTCCTCTGTTGATGTGCAGTGAAGCTCTTTATTTTACGGGAGTCCTGCATGCAGTGGCAGATTTCACCTTCTCCAAAGTTTTTTTTTTTTGATGAATCGAGTCAACAGTCATTGTTGGGCTCTTGAAAATTGTCCATTTGTTTTTCTAATAAAAGATCTTGGTCTTAGATCTGATTTTCTGATGCTAGGGAACACTTTCACTCCGTTTATTCAGTAACCCCCGAGGCAACGAGACAGATAGATGATGATGATGATGATGATGATGGAACCTCCACTGTGTTTAATAGTAACGTTTTCTGTATGAACTTCTCCCCTGTACATCTGACAATGTTCTGCATTTGTGAAGAGCTCTTCTTGGGTTTTCTCTTAAACATGTTGCAGATCTACAATAGCTTTTGTAAACATTAGGCTTTCTGTTGAATACTTGTGCAGGGTACTGTATAAACTGAAACTACCGTCCCAAACTACTGGTTCTTTTTTTTAATTCAGGGGCTTCCTGGAATTCTGACCAGGTCGGACCAATATGACTCAGTTGACTCTTATCAAAGCAGAAATTAGCAGATATTTAACAGCGGAAATAATACACACTTGTTAATGAAATGTTAACATGAGAATTTCCATTATTCTTGAATGTAAGTCAACAAGCAATAAGCCTCCTGATTGCTTCTGTAAGGCTTTTATTACAACATTGAACCTCCAAGGACAAACCTATTCTGAAGCAGGTGTTTTTTTTTTAAAGATTTTAATTATGCATGTGCTAGATAATGAGACCCTATGATTGAGCTTATGGCAAGGTTTTACCACCTCAGGTCAAGGACTGCTGCAACTGTATGCATCTATGTGCCGGTCTATCCCATTATTATTGTTCTTGGAAAGTAGAAGTGATGCAGATAAGGAGCAAAAAGAGTCAAAGTCGAAGAATGAGAAGGGAAAAAATAAATATTTCAAACATGATTCATTGTATGATGTGATGTTATGACTGCGGATAAGGCAATTCTCATGTCTGGAAAAATGAGCTTGTTCAAGAAAATTGAAAGCCTGTAATTCGGGACAAGGGGATTTGGTTATACAGAGATAGAGGAGCTGCCTGTTCCGGTTCTTTCCATTTGACTGCTCCATTGGACATCTCATTTCAGTAATTAGAACTATAAAGGGAGAAAAATCTCATCACAGTTAGAAGATCTGATTGGACACATCTGAGGCTACTTTAGATCTTCTGCTTGGCTCCTTTAGACAAAGAGAGTTTCGCTAATTAACTCTAGGAACTCCAATGTTTTTGGCAGATTCTGTGTTACTAGTTAGGCTTGCAAAAGGACAATGGCTGGAATGATGGCCCTGCTCTCATTTTTTTTCTTTTTTCCTCACCATCTGCTGGGGCATCAAAAGAAAAATGGCTTCTTTTTTTTTTTTGTTTAAATGTCACACAGGCTGCTATAACAGCATTCCATGCTATACATTTCTATCACCTTTAAATTAATAACACAGACACTGTCAATATGTGTATTCATATTTTTGGTGAAAGAGGCCTCATCTTACAGAAAAAGAAAGGTATTTTACTGTCTAATTCACAGAGCATCCCTTCTGCAGTCTACCAGAGTTTTTCTGGCTTTGCGAACACAGCTCTTTCTTCCCTTATCCCCCGCAAATATATTACTGCAGCACGTTCAAGTTTTCAGACATTCATAATTGAGTAGCATATGATGAATAGCACAAGGGTGTTCCATTTTAGGCTGACTGGAAAACAGTGGCAGGATCTGCAGTGAGTCCATGCTTTCCTTTAGCTACCCAGCCTCATGTGTCTCAACACAGAGTGCAATGCAGCAGTGAGAGAGAATGCAAATTTCACTCCTACATGGTCCTTTTATCTTTGATATTGAAATGGTGCATAAGTATTTATCTTTTCCATTAAATGTTTCATTTATATAGCATCAAAGGTGAGTGACATTTAAATTGATTTTAGAAAGTTAAAACTGCAGGCAATTCTTTTATACTGGAGGGTTTATTGATGTCTTTTTTTATTTTATGAAAGAATGATATATTTTTGGTCATTTCTTATGATAAGTTTTGGAGAAAGCATGTGTTTGGAACCTGATCGCTGTCTAACCAGGCATTGTAATCCCCCTTGGGCTTATTTTTACTCTTAAAATAACTGTTAACTTTTAGGATGTTTCTCTAGGTTATATCACATTTTGTTAGAAGGTTTGCGTGATTTTGCGAAATCAGCTGCTTCTCTTCAATTCCAAAAAAAGAGTTACACGGAAGGTTTGTGTTTGAGAATCAGTTTGGTGATTGACAACCTGCCTTATGTGTTATCACAACTGAAATTGAATTAAGCGAAAAGAAAAAAAACCCTGTAACTTGGAAAACACTCGATGGAGATTTACTAAGTGCTACAATCTTCCACATCTGAGCCCACCTCCCGGCCATTTAATCCGCCCAGAACCTTTTACACCTTCTGACTGTGACCTTTTGAATAGCAAACCATACCGAAATGCTCAGTCTGTGAGGTAATGGATTATTATAGTCCTTTATTCTCTAGTCTGTACCTACTATATGAAAAGACTGAGTCAAAATATATTACTTTTAAAGTAAAAAATAATGTTGTCGACTTATATTTTAGATTTCAGATTTTAAGTCTTTTATTCTATCAGATTTGGAACAGAAACACCTAAAGGTGCTCCAGCTGCAATATCTAATACCATGTTTTCCCCTCATGGCATTTCAAGGTTTGAGCAAAAATGTGAAAAACCTATAAATACTAAAGTTTATGCTCTCAAACAACCTGGGATGACTCACATTAGTTACATATACAGTTCTGAATTTTGCTGAAGTTTATATTTTCTCCTTAAAACGGGAGATAACGTTCACAGCTGTGACACTCAAATATTTAGATTGGCCAGTTTATTTATCATCAGTCTTGCATCTTTCAAATTATAACTGATGAACCTTCTATAATTCACTAGAGGATCCTATTTGACTTTTTTTTTCTTTTATGTAATGTCATCCTATACCTTGTTAGGCGATAACCTAGCATTTTGAACAAAAGTGCTTCCAAAGTTTGAACAAGGATTTAATGGTCCTTGATGGTAAAATAGCTGTACGAGTAAAAGCAGTGACTGATGAATTACAGCCCAAGGTCACATTCAGAGAACCACATTTAGGCACATCTCTTTATTAGAGAGGACACTCACTTGATTAAAATATGATTTAGAATGAGGTCTGAGATGAGGGATGTTTTGGGTTTTTTTTTATTTTTATATTTTTATACGACTTAATAGAAGGCTTTAAAATATTATGGTACTTGAGGGTGTGCAGACATTTGTTATGACTCTGGACGTCCTGTAGCAACAAATTATATTTTCAAACTTTGTCCAAAGATGAATTGGTTTTCACTTAGTTAGATAAATAGTTTTGAATGCCAACATTGCGAGAGCATGTCAAGTCATGGCTTTCAACATTAGACGAAGGTGTCTGCTCAAGTGGAAAGCCTGCTTTTGTTCAGTGTACGCATGCCATCTTACATTTTCTACAGCATGCACCCTTCAGGTCTCATATCTTTTCTTGACATTGAATCACAAGCATCTTGCAGTTTCTGCAGGTTGAAAATAAAGGACAGATTTTATGATTTAACTGGGTGGCTTGTACAACAAAGGCTGCAGGAATGCAGGGGGAACACACGCTGGAGGGCCAGAAGAAAAGTCCAGAGAGGTCTTTGATTGCCGGTTCAAAACCCTTGACTTTGGCTCAGCAGAGACGAGGGTGTTCAGCGGTTTAAATTAACATCAAAGGCAGGTCAAGGAATGGGGAAAACTCTGGCCTCATACCAAATGAAAGAAACACTGCCATTCCCATGCCTAACTGCATTAATTATTCCACAAGAACTGAGGGCATGCCTTGAAGCCAAAATTAAAATTTCACCATTTTAGCATTTCTGTCCTTGTAAATTATTTAGTTTTCAACATTTTGGTTCATTTTAATTATCTTACAGGAAACTGAGGATGTATTTTCAAAGTAAATAATATGTACTGTGAGCAGTTTCCTGTGTAAAACCACTGTTGAAGCTGATACTGCATAAATACTCCACAGAAAATTCAAATTATTTTCTTAAGCGCCAACACTGTTCATGATTTGTGAGCATATGTTTGAGAATATATTACAATTTGATTAAAATAACTAGGCCAACATTACTTATAATTCTTAACTAAAGATTTCTTTATAATAATTAATAATCACCAGCCTTCAGGGAAATGCAAATGACAAAACCATTCATGTACAGCGATGTGCACGTTTGGATGCTCATCTTGTAAAGGTGTTACTATGTATAGTAAAAAAAGGTGGATCTTTAGAAGACTTAGTTTCTTTCATTTAGAATTATTTTTACTAATTTTGTTTTTGCTCACTGTTTTTTTCTATGAATTTAAATTGGAAATAAAGTGAATCAGACCCGAACTTGCTATTTATGTTGTTCATAAACATCATTAGGAAACATTCTGTGAGGTAGATGTCAAACCTTTCTAAAACTCTGACTCCTCAAGCTCTGTCCTAACAGCCAGCAGGCATGAGCTCCTCTAAGCAGCAGCCTGGTCTCTGAAACTCAAAATAATTGATGCCCACAAAGCAGGAGAGGGTTATCAGATAATGGCAAAGCCTCTTCAGGTAGCCGTTTTCGCTCTTTTTAATGTAAGTGAGAAGTGGTGGTTAACAGGAATGGTGAAGGTCAAGCTTGGGTCTGAAAAACCAAGAAAACTTTCAGAGCTGCTTGAAGGATTCTTAAAAAGGCAAATCAAAGCCCCGTTTCTTAAGGAAGATTTAGCAGAATCTGAAGTGGGTGCACTGTTTTATAGGCAAGTGATGCCTGCACAAACATCACCTTCAGAGAAAGGTCATCAGAAGAAAAGTTTGAAAACATCGACACAATCCTCTAAACTGAAGATTGCAGCATAACTTTTTTTGGTCTCAATAAGCAAATTGGTTTTAGGGGGGAAGGGTACGAAGCATATGAGGGGGGTGGATTATACCTTTTGGCTTGAGTGCGTCTGACCACACACACCTCAAAATGAAAATCTGCTCTAAGCAATCCCAGAAGTCTGAACACACTTTTAAATAACCATGTATGCAAGATGCAAGACAGAACTGAAAGCCAGTTATCGGAAAACATCGGCAAAAATCTTTCCAAGGATTAAAAAAAAAACTAACAACAGTTAAAAACCTACTAAGTACGCTATAAAGCATGTCATTTGAAGCTTTGAAGCAGTGGTATTTACAATATGTAATTTATTTGCAATCTTCAACTTAGTGCTTTTGTTTGGAAATTTCACCACCTTTTACCAACTTTGTTGTATTTTTTTTCTTTTTTCCTTTTTCACCTTTTTTTCATTTTTCACCTTAGTACCAATACAAATAGAGAATATTTTGTAAGGTGCAACACAGCAAAATAAAACAAATCCAAAGTCAGTTCAGTGTAGAGTTGTCTCAAACAAACACTGGAAAGTCTTCCCACTTCGGCTGTTGCAGTCCGGCTCCATGTCTTCGTGATATGTAGTCTTTGTGATCGACTGTACAGTAACAGAATTTTACCTTATTACACCGACTACTTCTCAAAGTGCCAAATAAAAAATTCTTTGAAATAAATTTGTGAGGCAAAAAAAACCCAAAAAAACCTTTCAGTTTGTTTGAAAAGATGTGATTAATGTTTAAAACCCAGCTAAGACTGTACCACTGTTGTTGTAAAGCTTTCATGTAGCTCATCCTTTTGTGGTTCCTGTTTGTTTTACCCATTCAGGTATTAACACTGTAGGAATTATAACCTTCTTTTAGTTTTAAATGAATATGCTTGAAAACCTGAACATTGTGTGTCTCACTACCTTCAGCTTCTCAAGGACAAGTTGCTCAGAACTCAGTTACTCAGGGACGTAGACGTACCTTTAGGAGAGGTTTTTTTCTTTTTTTCCTCACTGTTCAACTTATCTTCAGATGAATAAATGCATGTATCAAGAAGAGTAACGGAATATGAACCCTTTTTTCTTCGGTTAATGATTGAAATCTAACATCAGATAACATTGAGACTGAAGAGCCATTCAGTCTATAAAATGAACATCTCTCTTTAAATCAAGATTCAGTGGTTCACTTTCTTCTTGGAAAATTGTTTTTATATATATATCTACTATTTTTTCTTTGACGATCAGCAGCAATGCTTGATGGAGGATTTTCTCATAGCTTTCCAGTGCAATCAACATCTCCATACAGAAAAATGCATCGTAAACAAGACACATGCGCTGAGGAGTCCTTTTAGAAATCTTTTTCCCTTTGTTGAGCTATAACAGGCTCAGTATGCTGATGGATACATACCCTCAAGAA
>CM026216.1:22097126-22112126 GCA_014839995.1 Xenentodon cancila
ATATTCAAAGATTAAAAGGAAACATCTGCTGCTTCAGCTCCTGATACCTTTTTATTGGCTTTGAAGCCTCAGCAGAAGTGTACAAACAGTATTTGACTTTGGTTGGGGTGCGGTGGTGAAGGGCTGTGCCGGTCAGCTCTCCTTACTCCAGAACTGTGTGGCAGATGGCTACGGCGACATTGCCACAGAGCGCTGAAGTTTGAAAAGAGTTGGGCTCTAGCTGTCATAGCCTGGCTGCTCGGAGGGGGCGCATGCGTGTACAGTAGGAGGTGACATTCGGAGGACGGCAGGCCTAAGCCGGTTGGTAGCTTGAAACCAAACTAAGAGGAGGACAGACTACGGCCTTGCCAACTGCAAGGACAGCCGCTGCTGATGGACGCTAAACGACAGGGCCAGGCAGTGGCAGGAAGTACCGGGACTCTTGGAAGACTGAGTGGATGCTCCCGCTGCCCGATAACTGTGATATTATTACACTGTTTCATTATATTATAGTCTTTTACAAGCAGCAATATATTTGTTATTTTGATGCTATTAGAATTTCTTAATAAGTGTTTATAGCATCATCATGTTTGCCGCAGCAAAGTTGGTTAAGTGTGCCGGCAGTCATTTGTTTATGACATCATATTTAAAGAGAATCGTCGTTTCATCGTGGCTGGCCAAACAGCAACGGCGTATCAAACAGTCCTTGTCATGTCGTCGCTCAGTTTAAACCGTTGTCACAGACATTCCCTTTAACGCACAGACTGTCACAGGTCTTCCTTTTAACAGCCTTAAGGCAGCTTACATTTTATTAAATTCCTCCTCTGCTGGTGCATTAACTGATGCTTTATCCCGAACTTTATTGCATGACAAAAGTTTCACTTTGGCAAGCAAAAGAAGAAAACGTTTTGCAGCCTGAGCCACTTGTGATTCATCTATTCCAGCACTCCTGTTTTTGGAGCAGATAGCTTCTCCGCTCTGTGACCTTCACTGGACAGGCGTTGGTTCCACGGCTGTGATTTTCAGGTCCCCACTGTGTTTGGTGTGGGTGCCTGCAGAGACACTGATACAACCCATAGTGCAGAGCTTAAATATGGTACCTCAAGCAGGTACTATGAATCATTTTTCTACTCAACTTTCAAGCTTGTAGAGGAACTTGACGAAAGAAGTATCAGATGCTGATTTTATCAATCTAAGGCATTTTTCATCAAAATCGAAGCAACATTGAGACCACTTAAATACAAGAACTAAACTACTGTTTTTGTAGGCGACCACAAGTGCATTGCATTCCCTCTCTTTTGCTTGGTTTATTCCCACAAATTCCCTCTGGGTCTTTTTACCCTGGTATAGTCATTAACTAAGTCAATAGATCCAGTTAATGTTGAGTTACAACAGGCCAGTATATGGCAGTGATCCATACTTGGTAATGTGCTTAAAGATCTTGTAATGGTCTCAGTTAATGTTTTTTTGTTTCACAGTAAGTGCTGTCAGTGTGGGAAGGCAGCTGTGCTAATAAGATGCAATGGTCCTAATCATGTCTCTCTTGGGGTTGGAAAACTAAATTTGTGAGTGCGTAAAAGTGAACAGATTTAAGTCATTGTTAAATCAAATAAGAGAAGAGATAATTGCTCTTTGGACTATTGTGTGTCTGTTCATTTTATTTTTGTACATATATATTTATCATACTCAGTTAATTATTGAATTGACCACAGTGAATTATTAAAAAAAAATGTCATTTTCAGTTAAAAACACAAACATTTTAGGTGAAAATACCAAAACCTCAAATGTGGTGGGTCTTTTGTTTGGAATGACATGCAAATACGTAGATATCATCCTCTATATGTAGTGTTGACAGTTAGAGCTCGGAAGTTCTGACTGTGAGCGTCTGAATTATATCTTAATTTTTACTATAAAGCTGGTCAATGAAGAGTGACTCACTGTTGGAGGCGACACCCCCAGTGGTCGTCTCAGGAACTGCACTTAAATAAAGCATCAGAAACGCTCATTCTCGTGTGTTGTGAGACGGTTGAAGGCTGCTTTCAGACTGCATGACTTTCTGCTTAACGCACAGTTCATGACTGAATAACTCATGTCACAACATGATCTGACAGCAACTCGGTCACCCACCATGCCTCCGGGTTTAGGCAACAAAACACATTGAAATTGAGGCGTAAACTCATGCAAAATGTCAGTTGTTCATTTGGAAATGGACGGAGGGGAGAAACAGCGGTGCAAGCTGTTCCTGCTGTGATTTGTGTAGAACATGTGCAATATTTTTATTTGTGCTTTCATATGTCCGGGAGGGGGGACTCAAAATGGAAGAACGTAAAAACAAAGGAACTTCTGACAATTCTCAAAGAATAATGTCCAGAACACTGAGAGTCAAACCTGGAGTGTGTAAAAAAATGTCTCCCCGCTGACAGGTATGTAGTAAATATTTCCAAGTCATGACATAGAGTGCACAGTAAGCCTGGTAGCTTCCCTTCTTCAAAAAGACCAGCTGTTACCAGGCAACGCAAGGACATTGGAGAAAATGTTGCATGTCATCTTCTGTAATGCCGCAGGACTCATCTGATAATCAAGCTGGCAAGCTGCACTCACTTTTATTTGAAGTGTAAAAGTTGATGAATCAGACTTGGCTGCACACTTACGAGCCTTCTGGCCTTCTCCCCTTTCTCTGTTGCTCGGCCAAGGCTTGTGTGCCCCATCCATCCCATTAAGGCACAGTGCCCTCCAATAAGCTACCCTTCAGCATGTGCTTGGTGGAATCAGTTCCGTCCATTTAAATCGCAGAGGATGGAACTCACATTGTCTTTTTTATTTTTTCTTCCATGCCTTTGAAATGAGCTGCAATTTTCCTGCAGTTGCTGAAATATGTGTGTGTGTGTGTGTGTGTGTGTGTGTGTGTGTGTGTGTGTGTGTGTGTGTGTTTGCGGTCAAAATACACTCCTGGTCGTGCTTATTCTTGCATTTGCTCCAATTAAGCAAAAGAATGAGTTAACCTGCACGATAAAATTAAACTTACAGCAACAATTGTTATCGTTTATATCTGCTGTTGGTTTTATTTCATCAAACACAATCAAAAACGGTAACGCAGTTTCTAGTTAATCAGGCTTTATGTGGATGGCACTATTCATGCAAGTCACTGCAGCCCAAAGTGTTTAACAGAATAAAAATGCATAAAATGAGCGTCGGTTTGTGCAGGAAAGTGCAGGAGAACGTAGCCATTAGTCCAAGTGTGTTTCAGAGATGACAAGTTCATATGTTTGCACTTTTGTTGTGCTGGAAAAAGGCATTTGCATATTTTATGATTTGATTTCATTTTCATTTAATTTCATTTAGGCATATTCAGTAAAATAAAAAGAAGCTCTGATTTCTTTCAAGTGAATTTTTCAAAAAACGCAGGCTGGGTTGCGTGTCACGTACTTCTTAAACAATCGGCGTTCTAGTTGAGAGGCCCAACGAGAAATGCACATGATTGGTTGGAAAACTCGACCTAAAATGTGAACCGGAGTGGCTGAAAAAGCGTCTGTCTCTGAACACGTGTTTCACTTGCTTCAAAGGGTCAGGTTGTCCAGGTCAGGCTTTTTCACAAACGACTCATCACTGTTAACCACCAGGTTTGAAAAAGTGATGGAGGCAACATGAGTTGCAGCAGAGAGTGGTGGGGTCACGTCCCAAGCTTCCCAGTTCGAGTCGGCGCTTCTGTAAATGTAAAACAAAGTCGCCATGAGCAGGTGCATAATGGACAATGAAGGTCAAAACTGAAGTCAAGGTTGAGTAAAGTCTGACAAATCTGATGAAACACAATCATAACATATTATATTTCATCTCTCTTGTGGATTTGTAATGAGAAAATAAAGTGCTAATAATAATTACAGAATTAGATTCTGAAATCCTAAAGAAATAAAAGCAGCACTGTACAATAAACATAGTAGCATAAAATTAAAAAAAAAAATTGTGATTTTGTAGGCTACAAGACAAATGGAATAAACAGACAGGCTAATTATTAATTACACCAATTCTTTCATAGAACATAGCGATCAATCAGCCTTTCATTGAACACTCATAAATGCGCAGCTTTACAAATAAACACTTAGTTTTTGATGTAAGCTGAAGGCTATGAAGAAGTTGTGAGCTTTTGATTTTGTGGCTGATTACTCCTGATTAAAACTGTTCAACTGTTCGACTACTGATTGAAGCTGTTTGACTTTGACACAGAATGTTTAGCATTTCTCCACTGCTCTCCATAATTTTTAAAACCATGACAACCAGAGCTCTAGAGTATATCAATTAATTATGATTCTTGTGTGGGCTATTCTTGCATGTATTTGTGGCCAGTAGAGCCAAGCAGCACGGTGTTCTTTTGAGTTTGCTGGATTTTCATGTGTAAAAGCTCTGTGCAGTTGGGGTCACACAGAGCTTGCTCAGCAACATTTTCATGGCATAAAAGGTTCTTCACAAAGCACAGGCATAATCATAGTATTTTATACCAGATTGTACTTGGTCCCTGAACATTTTTGCTGGATTTTATGGCTTATTTTAATAATTCCAGCCGTATAAAAAAGCATGTTTTGTGCAGAGTGCATGCTACAACAGCACCAGAGGTTAAGAGGAGGTGAAAGTTAATATGTGTAGGGGAAGAATTTACCTCATGAGCTGTAATGACATGAAATTCATGACCTCTTAAACTGAGATTTTGATTTCTTCTTGATTTAGGAAGCAATCACGATGAAATAACAAAGAGCCACAACTCATCCATCAGTTTATTTCACGTTTATCTTGCATATAATTCCTTCTTTGGCTTGACTGCTTTTACAATCCTCAAAAACTAAGCCGAAGTTTGCCTTTCCCAACATCAAATCCCAATTCTAATATTTCTTTCCACTGGTGTCCTGTCCCTTGTACAGGGTTATGCTGGATGATGAGTTGGCTAAAAAAACTCATTTCCCATTCGGCTGTATGCCTTTGCAACCTCCACAGACTCACTTTTCTTCTACCTTTATTTGTAATTAGCTTTTTTTTCCCTCTTTTTTTCAAACAGGCTTTTCATACAAAGATCTCTCTGACCACAACTGTCACATGATTGTGGCAGCAGTGATCAGGCTTTCACAGCACAACCTCATAATATACCATTAATTACTGCTGATTACTGATTGTTTTGGTGGCACAAAAAGTTACACAGTTACATTTCATAGTGAAACTGTAAAACCAAAGAAGGGACCCTACATAGCTGGCTGACATGATGTAATACCTTTGCAAATTAGTATTTGAGGGCAGAGATCCGTAGCGAGTCATTTTTAAAAAGCCATATGCTTCTCGTTCTTGTTCTCAACTATTACTGGAGAGTAAGAGCAAGATGAAACACATAGTGTAAAATAGACCTCATAAAAATGAAACACTTTTATGAAACACACCAATATTAGGTGTTTGGACCCAGATCTAAGATCTGCAAGGCTGTGGAGTCATGCAGTGAGTCATGAAAAGTTGAAGGATGCTGAGCACTTTACTGTCTCAGACCACATCTTCAACAGGTGCAATCAAGGAACTGTGATGGGCCATTCTGAGGATGCATGCACTTGTTTACACGAAGGGGAGTTTTCACTGAATGACAAAACCAAAAGAACATTCTTAAGCTTGTTGTTGACTGGCATATCTGAAGTGTGCAGGTGTCTCTAAGGGAAGTGCAAGTATGTCACTGTAACTACAGCTCTGCCATCTGAGTGGCAGCAACATGAAAGATAATCCAAGGTACGGGACTTTTTTTTTTTTTTTTTTTTAATCTTGTCGTATTGGTCAGAACTTGGATGAGATCATTTGTTGTCATTTTACTTTTATTTGAAAATGACTTTAAACACGCCGCTGTATAATTTACAGGCTTTACATGCAGCCAAATCAGACAGTAAGGAAGGATCTCAGCAGTATCAATAACCGTGGCTTTGCAATGAATCTGAAGGTAATTTCTGTGGCACTATACCCTCCAAACACTCCCCAGCTTATGCTTTCCACCTTATACAACCTGCTGTGCAGTGCCTTCATTTCCCTTGTTCTAATTTCGATTTCTGTCCTCTGGACATGATCCTCATTGTCAGTTGTCTGCCTCAGCGATTGAATAGCCTCGTCAAGCCTCCCAGGAGTCCCCAGCAGTCTTGGCCGTGTGGGGGGTGGGCAGTTGACGTTGCCTATCTCTCCCTTTCTCTGAGACATACAGGCACTTAGAGCGTTTGATATCGCATTTCCCAGTAGGTGGAGCTGGCTATGTCAGCTGCAACCCTGCAGTCGCTGTTGTTTCAACCAGCACAATCGGCCAGATTTACACATTTAGGCGACACTGTGATCTGTTTTGAAAAAGAATAATTCTCATTTTGTGGTGCATTGAACTAAAAAGATAATTATGCACTTTAATTTTTTTTTATTATTATTATTTGAGATTAAAGTCTTTCTAGGACTCTCAGCATTACCACCATCTCCCCAGGCATGCATGTTTCCCTTCTGTGTTCTTATCTTTAGAAAAGTCGTTCTATATTTTCTACAAACCTCTAATTGCAAAAGCAAGAATTCCACTGGCATACTTGCAGGGGATATCATTTTAATTCTTCCGTCCTCCATCAACAGTGTCCTGCATTTAGCCTTTTTTCACACCACCACAGCAGTGTTTGAGTGTGTTTGAGTGGAGTCGGACCTTTCAGTGCTGCGGTCAGATGTTGATATCTACCACGGGCATTTCTCCTGTGTAGCTCAGCACTCTTTAAGAACATGAACTCTCTTTGCCTGTCAGTGTTGTCGGCTTGTGTAAGTGCAGAGGTGGACAGATTGTGTCTGGCCTTGCGTGCCCGTGGCCTTTTGTTTCGAGTCCCTGTGGACCTCACTCTCGTGACAGGCCCTGTGTTCGGGTGGGAACCCTGCTGAGCACCCTGCTGGAAGGTTAAGTGCTCTTGCACATCACCATGGGGACTCGAGACGTAAAAGGTAAAGACGGTGTTTCTCTGTCTTCTCCTTTATGGATTCTTTGTTCATGCAATAGTCTTCTGTGAATTGCAAAAAGTAGTTGGATTTATTTTCTTTTTTGCCGAGTGAAGTACAGTAATACCTAAAAGTGCAATGTCGGTCTCTGATGAATTGTCTTTGCATTACTGTTTTTCATTGGCAAGCAATACATTCTTAAGGTGTATGCTGAAATGAAACAATGCTTAGGTAAAGTTTTTCACATGATTAGTACAGCATATTGACCATTTCTTTACCTACAGTGTTTGAAAAGTTTTGCTTTTTTTTTTCCCCTCTTTGATCGATTTGCCTGGCGAGGTTTCACACCTAGATTTTCAGGTGTTACATCTGACACCTGGTGGAGTGAGCCAAGCGTGGAGTCAACCTGGTGCCATTAGTTTATTGGTTCCAGAGAATACGTTCAAAACAGCTTCAGAACGGTTTGTGATGCTCTACATTATGTGCACCCGGCTTCGCTTCCCACAATCTAGTTGAAGAAAAGTAAAGTAGAAATCAGCTTTTTTGTCCAAGATCCAGCTTGAAACCACTAGTCCTTCCAGTGATAACTAAGTATATCATTGCAAGTACAAGGTTTGTTTGAATAAATTTGGTATCAAAGTCGGTGTAACACATATATTGCAGTCAACACATGAGGATAAATATTAAATGTTGAGACACACACAGACTAAACAACGTCGTCAGGAAAGCTGGCTCTGTGATCTGTCTCCGGCTGGAGAACCTTGGGACAGTGGTGAAGGGGAGGACACTGAAGAAAGTGCCCTCCATCGTGGACCACCAGGTCCACCCCCTCCACCTTGTACTGGACGGACAGCGGAGCACCTTCTCCAGCAGATTGTTACAGCTCCGCTGTCGAATGGACAGATGCAGGAAATCTTTCCTACCTCATGCCATAACCGTTTACATTAATTCACCACAATTTATTAATCTGTGCACATTGCTCTTAATCTATGCTGCACACTTACTTACTTAAATATATATGTTGTAAATATGTATGGACATTTTTAAATAGTACTTTCATGCTTTTTTTTAAATATTCTTTTGAGCTTGTCATGCATATGCCATGAAAGCTATGATTTTTTTTTTTTTTAAATTAACCATTTTGTGCTTGCAAACTTTGCTCTCTTTGCTATGTGTGTTATGCAGTCCTAAGTTGAGCAATACCTGAGCGGATGTTTGCAAAAGGCCAAAACTGAGGAGAAACACTGCCAGTTTGGAATATTGACAATGTATGGAATCTTCAAACCCAATTGAATCATCAATATGGGCCAAGTCCAAAACACAGCCGCCGTTTTCCAATCAGAACAAAGAAACAACTGTATTTCCTTGCAGTAGTTCCTGGTGGTCTGGCTTTTAAATCAGAAATAAAAAAAATTTCCAAGAGAGAAAAAATGACTTTGATTTGTCACAGAAACTTGGGCCTCTATGAACCCCTAAATGAGCGGAGGTTTTTTTACTGGAATCGAACTTTGATGGAGAAGCAGGAACTGTGAAGCAGTTGGGAAGCTCTGTGATTTTGCATTGCAGTGTTCATGGCTTCACTGTTGGAGTCTGTGAATGCGCTCTGTGTCAGTTTCCCCGGTGCTGGGGCGAAATCATGGCGAAGAAGTTAAATCTTTGAAAATGAAGTCTAAATCAGCAATGTTTATAATGTATAATGTTTTTTCTCTTTCCTTTGACTATTTGGAACAATGTCAATATTGTAATATTGTCAATTCTGATAAAATATGTCTGTGTATGGTTCATATATGTGTGGCCCTGCCATAAACTGGCGACCTGTCCTGGGTGGACCCCTGCCTTTGCCTTCCTGAGCTGAGATAGGCTCCAGCAACCCCCCGTGACCCTGTACAGGATTAAGCTGGTATAGAATATGGATGGATGGATGTCAGTATTGATAAAAGTACTATAGAACAGCATGTATTTGGGTTTTATTTTCTGAGTCAATTGTTAACATGCTGTCCTCCTTGGCACCATCTCTGCCTTCATATGCTGTATTTTATTATGACTTCATTAATAATAACACTTCTCTAATTTGCTACAAACCCAACAGCAGGGGTGGCAGAGGGAGACTGTTGGTCATATTTGTGCAACACGATTTGGGGGAAGTTGCTACGCAAATCCCGCTGTTATTCAGCATGGATCCGCCACCTGCTCCATCTCCTGCATCAACCAGCTATGGGAGGGTTGACAGAAGAAAGCGTAGTTTCCAGCAGCACAGCCGAGATGTCCCTTTGAGAAACTAGACCAAAGTGTAGATGTTTGGTATTCACAGTGCCATGTTTGGTGAAAACAAAAAGGCGTATCAGCCCAAACACCTCATACCAGCTGTCAAGCATGGTGGACAACTGGAGAATGATCGCAGACACACCAGCAAATCTGGACCAGAGTAGGAGGAAAAGGAGAAGATTCGGGATGCTGTGAAGGTCCTGACCTCAACCTGATTTGAAACATCGTGGCCAAACCTTAAGATAATTCTGTAGGAATGAACAGTTAAACTCTGATGAATTGAAGCAAAGCTGTAAGAAAGAATGGGTCAAAGTTCCCCCACAAGGATGAAAGAATTAACTTTATGCAGAAAATGATTACAAATTGTTACTTTCAGAATGTGTTACACCAGCTATTGAACTTTGCATGCAGTTTGTTCATGCTTCTTCTGCATTTTTGCCTAGTTTTTGTGAAATAAATTATAGCATGTTGTAATATATGTTATCTGGAGGTGAGCTTGAATAATTCGGAGAGCTCGGCAGGGCCAGCTCTGAACTTTTGCTGCAAATTTTCAAGCAAATAGACATCTTTTAGACTCACCTGCTTGACATCCGTATACAGATAAACGAGGGACCCTGCAAGTGATCTCTGCTTGAAAAAGGCACAGGCGTACTTTTGCCAACACATGGCTAATGCACTTCATGCGACTTATATCCTGCTCTTGGTAAGGTCCAAATGTTTCAGGAAATCCTGTGGCAACGAAACCACAAAGCATAAACATGAACGTTGAAAGCACAGCAGCATGTTGATGTGTTAACTATGCAGGGACTGATGCTCAGATGGTGCGGTTTCTGGTAGCAGCTTTTTAAAAATCACAAATCTTATCAGTGTGCAGAAAAGGGTGAAAGGAAGGTAAAATTCAATACAGCTTATCACAGTGGAAAGGATCAGCTACAATTTATAACATTTACATTAAATTCATATTTAAGTGTTAAGACAGAGTTCAGATTCATCTGTGACAGATGTCACCCATCTGGTTAAACCGATTTAAGTTTTAAGATTGCTTCAATGTTCATTATGTTTTATTATCTGTCAAATCAACTAACAACACAGTAGCACATGGATTTTTTAGGTTTGTAACTTGACGATTGATAGATATTTTGCATATTGATAAAGTATTTGAAGAAAGCAAATGGATGCTGTCTTATTTTAGAGGAAAAAAATCAGTAATAAAGGGACTAAAGGGAGCGTCTCTTTATTTTTCTTTTAGAATTAAACAACATTTTTTTCTTTGCATTTATTAAAAATAGATAAATAAATAAAAACATATATTTTCCTTTTCATATTGATTGAACATGGTGCTTCTCGGTTTTATTAAATACAAGGATACCAGGGCACAAACCAGTGGAGACCAAATTATTCTGGAGCACTGCTTCATTTGTATCTGAGAAATCATTCAGCATATACTTCTGTTTCAATACTGTTACTGTGCATGCACGCGTTGGTTTGTAGGTTTGTTAAACTGAGATTTGTGTGCATATTGTTGAAGTTGTCCCCTGCAGAGAGCAAGGTAACGAACTCCAAATGACTCGTTTGTGTAGCAAACCAGGTCAATAAAGCTGATTCTGAACAAGCTGATCCTGAAGTTTGATGAAAAGAGATTGCAAGACATTGGCTGTCAATTTAGGTTATTTTCCAATTCATACTGCAGCTTACTCATGCATATCTTATAAATGGGATTCTTCAAATCTGCCAAGGGTTTTTCAATGCTCAGCGTCTTGTGCTTTGGATCCAAGCACACTGCTGGGAAATGATATGAGGAGCTAAATCAAGTATAAATCTTCGAGCACCTTTATGAATCAGTTCCCTAGTTAACATCCAGGAGAAACTTTGAGCTGGAGAGTGAATGCAGCCGTGGACGCAGTAAATCATATCCTCCCTTTGCCATTTGGTTTCCTTCCAGCTCCAGTTTTAGTTGCTTGAGGTATTTGTTGTACAAGCAGCTCTCCGTTTGCTTTTGTCTTTAATGTTGAAAGTCTCAGTAGTTCAACACAAATTCTTTCATCTGATAATTCCCAAAGAGTTGGTTAAGTGTGCCGTTTTCCCAGCCATCATCAGTCTAGCTGCTGCGTTTGTTCAAGTTGACTGGATTGTTTCAGTCATTGTGTGACATGTTCCTGGCTCTGCAGCCCAAAGTGTTGCATGAAGATTTAGGTTTCCCAAAGGTTTAGAAAGGATGACACTTGCAGTGCTGTTTTTGCGTGTTTGCGTGTCAATTACAGTCATTCTGACACTTGGGATGTATTTATTTTAGACTTAGCTGTTATACACAGACCAAGGCCAGGAACATGGGAAATGAGGTTGTGAATGTGTTCTTCCTTTAGAGAAATGTGTGTGTGTGTGTGTGTGTGTGTGTGTGTGTGTGTGTGTGTGTGTGTGTGTGTGTGTGTGTGTGTGTGTGTGTGTGTGTGTCTGTGTTTCAGTATACATGCACTGGATGATCAACTTCATTGAAAACATTTCAGTTGTTGATCGTGTCTTTTCTCTGCCCATGCAGCCAATGATTGGACTTTTTTTTTTGCTCGTCTGTTACTGCTTCTTGCAGTGTCCCCCATGTCCCCACATTGGCGGGGCGGAGTTTCTTATTGCTCCCAAACCACCCTCCCAAGCATTCCTGTCTGCTGGATGATCACACTTCCTACAATGTGGCCCGAGGGCTCCATAGAGCTGACATCCTGGTGGGGATTTATCATTTTTATCTTTGGAATATGACGGTGGTCAGCTTGGAAGGGGAAGATGCCAGGATATAAACTTAATAAAATGTGCATAAAAATGTTTTCCTTTGGAGATATTGGTATCAAATGAGCTTGAACTTTACAATGTCTCAAACAAATATAAGAGTCAATTTGTTACACTTTCTAAACATCTTTGAATTGAGCTCAATAATTGTGTGCATTACACCAGGATTTTTGGTTGATTTGTATCAGTGACAATGAGTTAAAAAAAAAACAAAAAAAAAAACAGAAGAAAATTCATCTTAGTAGTTTTGTGGATACCTGCATGGTGACACTTGGTGTTCTGTGATGGAAAGGGCTTGTTTTTATTATTCCTCGTTTAAACATTGATGGAGGACAGTGACTCCCCTACTTAGCAAAGTAAACTGCTTTTATGACTGCAGCGAGAACAAGCAGCTGTCAGCAGCCTCCCACCCTTCACTGTGAAACTCAAGCTTTTAGAGATGTGGGGGAATTTTCATTTACCTTCCACTCAAATGTACTGTTTCTGTTCTGAATGGATGCTGGCATGAATGCTTCCCAGCTGACCTTATTATAAAGGGTGAGAGTCATAGCAAGTGAAAGAGATGGTGGGGGTCAAGGAAGAAATGGGTCGACTGCCTTCTTCTCTGCAGGTACTTTGTCGAGCAGACACAAGAGCAGTGACGTGACTAATGCTGTAAATGTGCTGGCGTGCGCTCAGTATGGGCTGCCTTGGCAAGCCGAGCCAATCGGCGCTTTGCTGCCTCTGTCCTCACCTACACACCTCAGAGATTTATTGTGAGAAGCAATTTAGAACTTTCATTTCTGCTTTTTCTCTTTCTGGCTCTTTTTAGTCAAGGCTGAAATAGTGTGAGACAGCTGTGGAGAAACAAATCTTTTTTGGAGATTTTTAGGTGAGGCATAAAACTAAAGCTTGGTTTACATTTGGTAAACTTTTTTTTTTTTTTCCTGCTATTAAATCATATTATCATCGAGTCCCATTTCAAAACGTTTGCGGTTTTAGTCACGAGTCGCGTGGACTGGACAAGCGTCAGCCCTCAAACGCTCCTCTGTGGTTTAATAGTATGTTTAAACACACGCCTTGAGATTGGCTTGTCCCCGCTGTCAGATTAACTTATGTCAACCTGTCCAAGCATGGAGACACTTTCCTGTCTGCAAAACCTTTGTGCCTTATCTTGCTGTCTGGATCTTCTATTTCAGGAACCACAATTTGTTTAGAAGACCAGCGTCCTATCCATTTCAAGTACATCATATTTGAAATTCATGGGCTGAAAAACAGCCATCTTGGAAAGTAATTTTAGCTCGGAGCCCATTTTCTTTCTTATCTGCCTTTTACTGTAGCTTGCTTCATCTCATACGCCTCATTCCATATTGTGTTTATTCCAAAACTTTTCATGGAAAAGGTTAGGTTTACCGGTTGAACTTATTATTCATGGAAAATTATGTATACAAATAAAAAGTGTTATGTTTGGTAGTTTTACAGTGTACATTTTAATAAAGTATCACACATTTTAAAAATAATTGTCCAGAGCATTTGATGCGCTTCTGGAATTGTTTTACTAATAAATTTGATCTTTTCCTTCAAATTCACAATTTAGTTTCTAAAGACTGAAATTGAATGAGGTGAGCGCAGATAAATTCTTGTGGCCTTTTTAAAGGGGTGGGGGTGATAGGGGAGGCTTTGCACCAGTCTGTGTCCAATAACATTCATAATTTATTCTCTTTTGAGAGCACAAAAGTGTTTTCGGAGACGGGGGGCAATATCCAAATGGGTACTTTGAGTGCATCGAAGCCTCCTTTTCTCTTTGCACACTTCACAGCCTCCTGTCACTGTGGATTTGTTTAAAGTTGGTCCCTTTGTGACAATTATTGCCTCCTCTATTTATTGCTTAGTCTGTCATTCTAATCAGGTCTGATGAAATAACAAAATGTTTGAGCTCATTGAAGCGAAGGTGACAAGAGTGTCTATCTATTTAAACAAAGACAAAATAAGTTACTCTTGCTGCAACAATGAGCATATATATATATGTGTTTACATTTATTTGCAACAATAGGAACACACCAACATTTCTGTTTAGCTTAGCTGGCTTCAATGCCAGTGTGATAAGAGGCTACAGGACATTCTCTTCTCCGGGTATCCCATAATCCAGTCTGATAAAGCTCCCATCAGCTTAGCATACTTCTATCCTCTTATCAAACTCTTATAGATTGTTTGTTGTTTCTTCGTGACTTAAATTTACCTAAAAGGCTCTACAGATGGCTATTTCTGGGTATTCTGTATTGACAGTTAAAATCTTTGGGATTGAGTCCAATGGATGCATTAACTGACTGATAATCGATGGCAGATCAATCAGTGCATTTCCACTTAATGGTCTGCAGTATATTTGGCTCTGAGTAATTTGAGACTACATGAATGTCCGTACTTATTTCTGTTGTCTCAAAAGGTAAGTTTAAACTAATTAACACTAACTCACTAACGCCCATGTGTGCCATGTGTGATGGGAGTGTCACATGTTCTACGACTGCAAATGTTTCACTGTCAGATTGAAAAGGGAGTAAATGAAGATTGTTAAATTGTTTGAATGGTAGTCCTACATGTGGTTATCTGTTGATATTTGGGAGTTTAATAGCTAAAACACCATAATCATCTTTCTAAAGATGATATTCTTTCAGAAGCCAAGGAGTAAATATTTAAGCTCATCTTACAGGGAACCAGATTCTCAAAGTGAATGCAAACATCTCTCTCTCTATATATATATATATATATGTGTGTGTGTGTGTGTGTGCACACCAGACTAAGTGGTGGGAGAAATTGACAGAATTTGCTTGAGATGAGGTCCAATCGTCTCATCAAATATAATTACTTTTTTCCCTTCTGCATAGCTTGCAGCGCCTTGTTTTCTTTTGCTGCTTGTGTGCATTCAAGTCCGTGTCCACAGGCATTTCCATCTCCATGTGACAAATTGCAGCAATTACTCTGATGAAGTTCAAGGATGACACCATTATGATGATGTAATAATGAGCCCAGCCCACCTGA